>JAVJIF010007262.1:0-239739 GCA_038442645.1 Agave tequilana | reverse complement strand
AAATTCTGTCTGGTCCCATTCCGGTGAAATACAAGGATCCTGGATGTCCTACAATTTCCTGCACCATAGGACAAATAGAAATCAGCCGAGCACTACTTGACCTGGGAGCAAGTATCAACTTGCTACCTCTCTCAGTATACCAGCAACTTAGTATACCAGCACTACTTGACCTGAGAGCAAGTATCAACTTGCTACCTGCACCATAGGACAAATAGAAATCAGCCGAGCACTACATTACCATTCAGTTAGCTGACCAATCTGTGAAAATTCCGAAAGGAGAAATCACAAATGTTCTTATCTGGGTTGGGGATTTCATCTACCCTATTGACTTTATTGTGCTTGAGACCCAACCTGTGTCAAATCCGCGGTCTCAAACTCCGGTCATCTTAAGACGCCCATTCCTTACTACAGCCAATGCCATAATCAACTATAGGAATGGGTCCATGCGATTGACCTTTGGAGACATGACGAAGGAAGTCAATGTCTTCAATCTTGGAAGATAACCTCGGGATATCAATGATCAAATTTTTGAGGTCAATTCTATTGAAAATCTGACCAGTGAGCATGAGAAAAGCATGGAGGTAGAAATAGAGGCAGAGTTTGATCTGGAGTTTGAGAATTTTAATCTGGACCAGATCGTAGATTCGGTAGTGGATTGGGCGTTAAGTCCAAGTGTACCTCATCATAGGATTACAAGTCCGGAGATTGCCTCTAATGAAGCAACACCTTCCCTAGAGCTAAAAGCCTTACTTGAATACCTCAAGTTCGCCTACCTGGGAGGAAGAGAAACCCTGCCAGTCATCATAGCATCCCACCTGACTGAGCAACAAGAGGACAGCTTAATGTCTATTCTGAAAAGACATAGGGAAGCCATTGGATGGACAATGCAGGATATCAAAGGGACAAGTCTAGCCATAGTTCAACATGAATCCATTTAATCGATGAAGCAACCCCCTGGAGGGACCCATAATGCAGGCTTAACCCACTCATGCAAGAGGCAATAAAAGCGAAAATTATGAAACTATTAGACATCGGGATCATTTATCCCATTTCTGATAGCCAATGGGTTAGCTCGGTTCATGCGGGCCCAAAGAAAGCTGGCTTTACGGTGGTTGAAAATAAGCAAAAAGAGTTGGTACAAACAAGACTGCCTACCAAGATTCGTGTTTGTATCGACTATAGAAAGTTGAATGCAGCCACCCATAAAGACCACTTTGAAAGTACACCTAGAGGGGGTGAATGGGTGTATGGCTAATCTAATGATAAATCATGCGGAATTAAAAACTAATTGCAACACACTTAGTGTAACCAAAGAGTGTAGCCGAATTCCCGGTGAAGGGCTCTGGACTATCTCCTTTAAATTCCTCTAAATAAGAGTTAAGGTGCTATATGAAGCTCTCTTAGTTCAACACAAGTGAGGCACACAAACAAATCCAAGCATATAAATGATATGGACAATATGAAATGATGCAAGGCACAATATAAGAGAGAGAGTTTAGAGATAGTGGATCAATCGTGAACACCAAGATATGTTTTGAGCTTCGAGCACCCAGCTCTACGTCCCTGCCTTCACAATGAAAGATATCCACTATATCGTCCACATAGGACTTCCCACACAAGGAACTCCACTGAGGATTTGGGCAAATACAACTTGGGAGTACACAACTCCTCTCTCACTAAATACAACCTCTACACAAGAGGCAAGGCACTAAGCTAACACAAGATCAACCTCTCACTAGAGGGATACCAACAAACTCAATCACCTCTACACTTAGAGGGATTCAAGCAACCCAATTGCACAACCTCCTCTACACTTAGAGGGAAAGGCACAAATCCAAAGCAAAGGAAAGGGTTTGCAATACTTGGTAATCTCAAAGACCACAAACCAATTCTTTCTCACAAAACAATAATCCTAATAGATAGGATAGATAGATAGCACAAGTGTGAGAAAATAAAGTGTTTTGAACAAAGAAAATCACTTGGGAAAATCTCCAAATAGATATAGAAATTTAGATAAAAAACTAATCCCCAAAAGACTCTATTTTGTTTGAAATTCTAACACTTTAAAAACAAATATAAATTAAAACTTTTAACCCCAAAAACCTTGCTGAAAAACACTTAAAAGATGTAAATTTTTCTCTCTTGAAATCTTAGAGAAATCAGCTCAAGAAGTGGGCATTTATAGACCCACAAAAATTCTGCCCATTGCAATCTAGAAAAGCCCAGATTGCCCTTCCAGTCAACTAGCCGGTCGACCGGCCAACAATCATTTTTCTGACCGTTGTGCCTCCGATCGACCGCTCAGTCGACCGGGCCAAAGGGCACGGTCGACCGGCCCCCACCCGAGAGTGGGGTGATCTCAGTCGGTCGACCGACCAAACCACTTGGCCTTTGTGCACGTCCCGTGCACATCGGTCGGCTGGGACGGTCGACCGACCACTGGTCCGGTTGACCGTCCGATCGACCGCCAGTGCAGTCAGGGCAGGATTTTGGGAATTTAAACTTAGTCATTTTACCCTCAAATAAATCCTAAAAAATCACATATATTCTACAAAAATACGTTCTTATAAGATTTTTGAAATACAAATATGTGTGACAGAAATTCAACACATATTTCAAACAATTTGAACCATTTTTGTGGTATGAAAATTTTGCCTTAAACAAAATCCGTACTTTCAAAAACTTAGATTTTTGAAATGGAAAACCGTTTTCATTAAAACTCATGTAAATACAAAAACATGATATTGAAACAACTTTGAAGCATATTATATATGGATAGAATTCAATATACATGAAAGATATTATATCTATGTTTCTGACATGAAATCCAAAAATAAGTTTTGTTTAAATACAAAACTCCTACTCATGAAATAGACTTATCAAAGTAAGTTTTTCTAAATAGATGAAGCATAGATGTATATAGATCAAATTTAATATACATTAAACTATGTAAACTTGTTTTGATTCTATCTATTCATGAAAATCATATATATGAAAAACCAAAACTGGTTAAACTGAGAACCAAAACATGAAACGTTAAACTTGTGTGTGTATTGTGAACTTGAGCATATCAACACTATCTAATCTTTATAATAAGATCTAAATAATCTTAACTAAACAAATCAAGGTCTTCTTGTAGAACTCCTTCTCCAAGTCAACTCGATCCAACAAGCTTGACTCCAACCGAGTGCTAGATGCGATCTTGACGCTCGAGCTCTTGAATCAACATATGATAGCTCCAAAACATTTTTGTTGAAGCTAATCACCTACTAATACTTGATCAAATATCTGAAACTAAATATCACAAAATTATTAGTAAACTATAACTACATGAGTTAATCATCATCAAAACTAGAATGAAGGGCCTTTGGGCCATCAATCCCCCCTTTTGATGATGACAAAACTCATGGACTTATATATGCATGGATTAAAGTTAAGCTTCATAGAAGCTCCCCCTTAACTCATGCATAGCAATAAGCAATAAAGATATTGTAAGATCGCTAATTAGAAATACTGTATTTTTATTTTCCTAAAGTATTTATTTTAATTTACTGATTATTTTTTTTAATCAACTTAATTTTTTACTTCTTCTTGAGATTATTATTATTGAATATGCAAATTATTTTTTTGAGATAGTAAATGGTAATTTGACATTTTATATTTACCATTATGACTTATTAGCATTTTAATTGCTAACTAGTAATTTTTGCCATTGCTATGGTTATTATTATTTATTAAATTATTGTTGTACCTCATAATTTCATTTTGTTACATGTATAGGTCATAATTATTATTAGTAATAACTACTAGTTCTATTATTTCTAAATTGTTGTTCTTATGACAATATTAATTAATATTGCTACTATGCTTCTAAATTATTATTATACTAATTAGTATTATTAGTAGTAGCATTATTTCTTATTCCCTTGTATACTTGTTCCTACCCATTAACCCATAACCCTTTATCTATACCCATTACCTAATCCATACCCAATCTCCAATACTCTATACCCAATAACCCGCAACCCAATATCACCTTATATATAATCTCTTCTTAATCCTTAACCTAACACTAATAAATCCCTAATCTCATCTCCATCTCCTCCCATCCAGCTGCCAACACCCAACGCAAACCCCCCTTGCTGCTCTCGGCCGGCGCTCAGACCAGGCCGGATCTCCTCCCCGGCGTGCGCAACGGCCCCATCTCCCTTCTCCCTTGGCGCGCCCAGCACTCCACCAGCGCAGCAACGGCAGCAGCAGCAGCGCATCCTTGCTTGGTTGCTCTTCCTCCCCTTGCGCGCGCAGCAGCACCCAACAGCCGTGGCAGCAGCCTTCGGCTGCCTCATACACAAGCCCAGCAGGCCGAGCTACCTCCAGCACCTCCACCAGGCCACGCACAGCCCTGGTGCGCCACCAGCCCTGCCCACCATGGTTGATCCAACCAAAGCAGCCGCATCCTCCCCCTATGGCGCAGCATGTTCTCCAGCTCCACAGCCGTGATCTACCATCTCCATGGCAGCCCCATGATGCCGAGCTCCCCAGCCCCATGAATTTGTGAAGACTTGAGAATCAGAGTAGATTGATAGAGTGAGAGAACTAAGCACTGATTATTGATATATTGGAATGGCGGTTCATTGTATCAGATTACTCGATATGAATTGATACTTGATGATCATGTGACTATTGAAATTATGAGTTGGTTGTAATGACTTATAAGTGAACTATTCTAGGTTGCAGTTCTTTGATGATGTTTCCCTATTTAGATATGATCTGGTATGTGTTTGACTTGTTGATCTCGAGGATGTACCATGTGCTTCATGTCTAGTTATTGATTACTTCAGTTGATAGAGATTAAGTTATTATGATAGTGACCTAGTCGATATCGGTGATCTTGTACTTCAGAGTTATCAGATGCAGTTATCAGTTTATCAGTTATGGTGAGATTATTGTTGATGATCATATTATGTGTTCAGAGTTTATGAGAGTTGGTGGATATCTATATCAGTTACCAGTTATTTGTGATACCTTTGTGTTAGTGACTATATCTCCAGCGTCTTATTTCAGATGTCAGATATTAGTTGTCAGCTACTCAGTTGTCAGATATCTCAGCTGTCAGATATCACAGTTGTCAGATATCAGTTATCAGTTGTCAGTTGTCAGATTACCAGCTAATATTGACATCAACAGTTGTTGAAAATATCAGTTACTATTACATAATAACTCACATTGATTGCTTATCAATAAAAGATATCATAACTCGGGAAACAGGGGTAATTGCCTGATGATGCATGTCATGTATCTTGGAAGGATTTATTATGATACCGAGTTGTGGATTCCAACGATGGGGAACCAAGGTAGTACTGGCTACCTATTCAGTTGTCAGTTGTCAGGGCTATGCCCGGATTATGGCACCACACTAGTTGTCTTTTCGTGTGGGGCTGTGGCCTTCAGATATTAGAGCCTTGCGGCTTGTCCTAGTTCAACGCCAGGGGTATTAGACCTTGGTACCGGGCATGCACGGTACTCTTCCAAAACACATGCACTACATTGGTAGGCAGTTACAATAACGATAACTTTATTTGATATGTGAGAAAACAGCTGTGGTATGAGACACAGCTAAGTATTACATTAGTTAGGTTAATAATAACCAACCAGACTAGTGACATATGCTAGGTTACACATTTTGACATCAGCTATTAGTTTACAGTTGTACATACATTTTACGTTCGGTTATCCTTCAGTTATCTTCTTATCATGTTATTTAGTTATCTTGTGACTGCAGTTTATCTTGTTATTATTTTTGCACATTGTTTATATGCACGAGCTTTTTCCATTACACAGACACTCACCAGGTCGCTTTCTGACGACCTTGGATTTGCACGTCCAGATATTGGACGCTTGTTTCTATTGTGCAGGTGTTCGATAAGACTGTACGCTTCGCGAAGAGTTGGAGCTTCTCCCTATTCGATTCCGGTATTCTTATCTTCTTGCCTTTATATTATTTCCTGATTCTCATTATATCAGATTCAGTCTTATTCTAGTTCTTGATTCATATGATATCATGCATGGATGCTTAAATGTGATATTGCAGTAATCATGATTTATTACAGTTAGATTCATAGCTTGTTTCCGATTACTTAAGGCTTAGTGCGTATACGTAAGGTATTTTCCTTGCGTATATGCGTCGCCGACTCGTGTCGCATCTCCACTCTAGCGTATTTTGGGAAGCGGGGCATGACAGATATGCAATGAATACTCAACATAAATATGCATAAACAAGATATCAATGAAATAAACATGCTCTAGATACCAATTTTAAAATAAAAATATTTTAAAAAAAATAATGTTGCTCTTGTTACTAACAAAAGATGCTCTTGATACCAATGGTAAAAGATAACAAATTTAAATAAACATGCATATTAAACATGCAGTAAACATGTATATATAAAACTCCAAAATATTTCCCTTTTTTGCCAATTCATCAACAAATCGGTACAAACACTAAAGGCATAAATAATATTTTTTTCTTTCTTTTTTTTGCATAAATCAAAGCAATAAAGGTGTATATGTTATATACATTCATGAAGAGGAGAGACGTGAAGTTAGCTCCCCCTGCATACATGCATTTATATGAAAAGAGATGATTAAACCCTAACCACATAAAGCATGATACACAATGTATAAAAGGAGATGTGAAGCTCCCTCTACATATCTGTAAGACATAAAGAAGAGCAGTCAAGCTCCTCAATATGAGATACACTCAACATGAATATATATATAGAGAAGATGTTAAGCTTCCTTTTCATATAAATAATATATATCAAACCATTTTGATACCAAATCATGATACCAATATAAACTGAAACATGATACCAATTAAAAAACATAAACCAATCTTTTTGGTTAAACACTAATATCATTTTGCAATAAATATACCAAATAGAGAATAATATCAATTTAAGATTCTTGATACTAGTATTAAAAAGAAACATATACCAATTGAAAATATTTTCATTAGGAGCGTAGGAAACCAATTGAAAACTAAGATATCAATCATTTTTTAACATAAAGAGTGAGAGTAAAATACCAATTGTAAACAAAACCGATTGCAAGGTAAACATGAATTTTTCTCCCCCTTTATGAAATACTCGTGAAAATAATGCATAAGCTTGTATAAGATACCAATTGAAAAATAATTATCATTAAGATCAAGCTTAGCGTAGAAAAATTTATGCTTAAAGATATAGAGATATAGTAAGCACAATCAAAACACATATATATATGAAAATATAAATACTAATAGAATTTGATACTATTTGAAGTTGAAGCATACATATATAGAAACAAATATGAGTATACAAAATAAATATCAATTGTGATACCAATTGAAATATAATGAGAATCAAGTGTGTAACTCATACCTTCCACCCTATCATGCACTTGTTAAAATGATTTTCAATTTGAGCATACAAGGTATGGTCGCCCATCCAACCACCCTTCAGAGGAGGGGGTTTTCAAAAATTAGTTTGAAAATAATTTTAGCATAATTAAAAACTCTTTCAAAATGAAGAAATACGCAGCTAGTTTTATGATAAACTTGAAAACTAGTCCTTCAAGTAAGGAATATAACAAGAATATATCAATAAAAATATGAAAATTACATAATCATCAACACTCAAAGTCTATATAGCATATAGAAAGCTCATGAAAACAAAAATCATGAGTAAACATCAAATAATGTGAGTGTACAAAGTCATGTAATCAACAAAATCATGGATGAGGCATTAAGGTTCAATATGAGATTCCTTTATCAAAATCATCAAAACTAAATCAACTTCAAGGTATATGTATATTTAGTCCAAGCTAAAAGTATACATACATATCCAAACACAAATGAGTCCATAAAGAAAATTTGTATGAAACGCAAATGACTCAAGGTTATACATGTATATCTTAAAGTTTTGGCTAAATTGACATATACGTGAAGTTAAAATATATTGTCATAAAAATATGTCCAAAAATAGGGAGTACAAGTTGAAATGCATGAATTATCAAAACTAGGCTATACTAGTACATCTAATGGGTACAAATGAGCAATCAAGTATAAACATATAATAATCAATTTGTGGCTCACTAGTTGTATAAGCATTGACACAAGTTTTAATGAAAACTACATCTTAAACATGTAATCAAATCATGAAACATAAAATGAAAACCCTAAGCCAATATGATCATTATGTAAATACACATGTATTAGACTAGGATATACAACATAGCTAAAATAAAGTGAGAACACAAAATATGGATCCATATGAACATGGGTGTATCTCAATTACCATACATGTATGTCACAAGTCTAATTATCATGGCATTTAACATAGTAATCAAAACATGCTAAAAATTATTAGTATGAAAGCATGTAAATTGAATGAGAGTTTAGAGATTGTTACCAAAACCAAAAGGACACATCTCTAGATCTCTAAACCAAGGTGGTCCTCCCACCAAACTTTTTTTGAAAGTGATGCATCCAAAATTGTCACCGTTTAGCTCGGAACGCATCCACTGTCAAGGCGCCAATACTCTCACGTTAAGCGAGAGCCCACACCTACATCAAATACCATAGGGTTGGATTTTGGTACCCAAACTCTATTGGGTCCATGGGGGTTAGAACCTTTCCTAACCCAAACAATTTTATTTGCAAAAATTGAATCATGTATCCTATCATAACAAAATTTTGCAAGTTGGCCCTTACGTTCATAATGTGTACAAGTGTACACATGAGCATACCTAGTATCATGTGTGTGAACATGAGGAGCACGTGCATGCCGTGCATGTTGGCATGCATATGTGAAACTTGTTTCTTTTGAAACATAAATTCTAACCGTGTGTGGTTCAAAGCACATTGGCTCAAAGTGGAGCCCAAACAATCAATACTTTTCTTTAACATGCATATATCATTTTCAATTATAGAAAAAGAGGTGGAGTATGCAATAGGTATGTTAGATGATGAAGTTACACTAGCATGGTAAACATGTGAAGACAAATTATTTTTCAAAGATTTATTTTCATTTAAGCAATCTTCCAATTCTTTAGAAATCAAATCAATTTTGTTTTTCAAATAATTATTCTCTTTTAAAACAAAATCAAGTTTTGAAGTTAAAAGTCTCATTTTTCTTAAAAACATTTTCACAATCATTTCTGCTTTTCAAATTTTTATTTTCTTTTAGAGCAAGGTCAAGTTTGGATTTCAATGAATCCCTTTCATTAGAAATCTCCACTTTCTCTTACAAAATCAAATAAAGTTTAAAAGACAAATTTCATTTCTTCTTTAGTCTAAAGCTTTTCTTTTTCAAAAGTTTATATTTTTCTAACAATTTTTCACAAACAATGGAAAGTTCTTCATTTAATGCATCGGCATCAATATATTCATCACAAGAAGAACTATCATCTAGTTGAGTATCCGAGTTTACCTCAAGAGAGTCATTCCCTTGGACCATGAAGCATCATTGGTCGGACTCTTCTCTACTAGATTTCTCCTTCTTATTGATTTGCGTTGGTAGCTCGGCAGATGTTAAAATGTTCCACACTACAAAGGCGAAATCACAATGAGAAACCATATTTAAATATTCTTTACTAAGAGATTTTCTAAGTGCCTTTAGGGCTCGTGCATTAGCCTTTATATGCTTGTCATTGCCAAGAAAAGATTCCTTAGTAATGGCAAGGTAAACATGCCAACCTGTGGCTTTTAAATGCCAACTCATCCTAACCTTCCACATATCAATTTTAGAGATATCAAACATGGGGGGTTATCCATGAGTGCAAACTATATGTGTGCAAATGCAAATGTAGATTAGCTAACCAAAATCTCACTCCTAGGTGGTTAAACCTAATATCAAGAGCGTTGGCTTTGATACCAATTGAAAGTACACCGAGAGTGGGGGTGAATAGGTGTATGGCTAATCTAATGACAAATAATGCGGAATTAAAAACTAATTGCAACACACTTAGTGTAACCAAAGAGTGTAGCCGAATTCCCGGTGAAGGGCTCTGGACTTTCTCCTCTAAATTTCTCTAAATAAGAGTTGAGCTGCTATATGAAGCTCTCTTGGTTCAACACAAGTGAGGCACATAAATAAATCCAAGCATATAAATGATATGGACAATATGAAATGATGCAAGGCACAATATAAAAGAGAGAGTTTAGAGATAGTGGATCAATCGCAAACACTGAGATATGTTTCAAGGTTCGAGCACCCAGCTCTACGTTCCCCCCTTCACACAGAAGGACTTTCACTATATCGTCCACACAGGACTTCCCACACAGGGAACCTCCATTGAGAATTTGAGCAAATACAAATTGGATGTACACAACTCCTCTCTCACCAAATACAACCTCTACACAAGAGGCAAGGCACTAAGCCAACATAAGATCAACCTCTCACTAGAGGGATACCAACAAACTCAATCACCTATACACTTAGAGGGATTCTAGCAACCAATTGCACAACCTCCTATACACTTAAAGGGAAAGGCACAAAGCCAAAGTAAAGGAAAGGGTTTGCAATACTTGGTGATCTCAAAGGCCACAGACCAATTTTTTCTCACAAAGCAATGATCCTAATAGATAAGATAGATAGATAGCCCAAGTGTGAGAAAGTAAAGTGTTTTGAACAAAGAAAATCACTTGGAAAAATCTCCAAGTAGATATAGAAATTTAGATCAAATGCTAATTCCCAAAAGACTCTATTTTTTTTGAAATTCCAACACTTTAAAAACAAATATAAATTAAATTTTAACCCAAAAACTCTTGCTGAAAAATATTTGAAAGATGTAAAATTTTCTCTCTTGAAATCTTAGTGAAATCTGCTCAAGAAGTGGGTATTTATAGACCCACAAAAATTCTAATCATTGCAATCTGGAAAAACTCAGATTGCCCTTCCGGTCGACCGATCAACGGTCATTTTTCTGACCATTGTGCCTCCGATCGACTGCCCGGTCGACCGGGCCAAAGCGCACGTTCGACCGGCCCCTACCCGAGAGTGGGGTGATCTCAACCGGTCGACCGCGCGGTCGATCGACCAAACCACTTGGCCTTTGTGCACGTCCCGTGTACATGGTCGACCAAGACGGTCAACCACTACTGGTCTGGTCGACCGTCCGGTCGACCGTCAGTGCAGTGAGGGCAGGATTTTGGGAATTTAAACTTAGTCATTTTACCCTCAAATAAATCCTAAAAAATCACATAAATTCTATAAAAATACGTTCTTATAAGATTTTTAAAATTCAAATATGTGTGATAAAAATTCAACACATATTCCAAACAATTTGAACCATTTTTTTGATATTGAAATTTTGCCTTAAACCAAAATCCGTATTTTCTAAAACTTGAATTTTTTAAATGGAAAACCGTTTTCATCAAAACTCATGTAAATACAAAAACATGACATTCAAATAACTTTGAAGCATATTGTATATGGATAGAATCTAATTTACATGAAAGATATTATATCTATGTTTTTGACATGAAATCCAAAAATAAGTTTTGTTTAAATACAAAACTCCAACTCATGAAATAACTTATCAAAGTAAGTTTTTCTAAATAGATGAAGCATAGATGTATATAGATCAAATCTAATATACATTAAACCATGTAAACTTGTTTTGATTCTATCTATTCATGAAAATCGTATATATGAAAAATTGAAACCGGTTAACCAAAACATGAAACGTTAAACTTATGTGTGTATTGTGAAGTTGAGCATATCAATACTATCTAATCTTTACAATGAGATCTAAACAATCTTAACTAAACAAACTGAGATTTTTTTGTAGAACTCCATCTTCAAGTGACTCGATCCAAAACCGATCCAACGAGCTTGACTCCAACCGAGTGCTAGATGCGATCTTGACACTCAAGCTCTTGAGAATCAACATATGATAGCTCCAAAATACCTTTGTTGAAGCTAATCACCTATTAATATCCTGATCAAATATCTAAAGCTAAATATCACAAGATTATTAGTAAACCATAACTACATGAGTTAATCATCATCAAAGCTAGAGTGAAGGGCCTCTGGGCCAACACACTTCCCGCTACCCTTCATCGACCAAATGCTTAAACGCCTGGCTAGACACGAGTACTATTGCTTCCTAGATGGGTACTCGGGATACAATCAAATCCCATTGCTGCAGAAGACCAAGAAAAAATCACGTCCACCTGCCCGTTTGGAACCTTCGCTTACCGACGCATGCCCTTTAGATTGTGCAATGCTCCCACAATATTCCAACGGTGCATGCTTAGTCTTTTCTCCGATATGGTCAAACGTTTCCTTGAGATTTTTATGGATGACTTCTCCATCTATGGAGATTCATTTGATCAGTGTCTTCATCACCTAGAATTAGTTCTGTAGAGATGCAAGGAGAAGATCTAACTCTAAACTGGGAGAAATGTCACTTCATGGTGAGACAGGGGATTGTTTTAGGCCATGAGATTTCTAGGACAGGTATTAAAGTGGACAAGGCTAAAGTCGAAGTGATTCCTAAGCTTCCACCACCCAAAAGCATCAAGGATATTAGATCCTTTCTAAGGCATGCTGGGTTCTACGACGATGGTTCATTAAGGATTTTAGCAAAATCGCTAGGCCCTTAACCAACCTGCTCGCTAAGGACGTGCCCTTGATTTTAACGATGAATGTTTCAAGTCATGGGGGAAGCTTATGCAAGAACTTATTTCTGCGCATATTATCTCTGCTCCTAATTGGGCCCAACCATTTGAAATCATGTGCGATGCCTCTGATTTGCTATTGGCGCTGTTCTAGGATAACGCATCGACAATAGGCAACACGTGATTTACTACTCGAGTAGGACCTTGAATGACGCCCAACAGAATTATACAACGACTGAGAAGGAATTCTTGGCCATTGTCTTTGCGTTAGAGAAGTTCCGACCCTACTTGTTAGGCTCGAAGACGATAATTTTTACGGATCACTCGGTTCTGAAATACCTCATGCCTAAGAAGGAAGCAAAAACCCAATTGATTCGATGGATCCTTTTGCTTCAAGAATTTGACCTGAAAATTTGGGATAAATGAGGTATAGAAAATGTGGTCGCTGATCATCTATCATGAATTCCTAACGCACCTATCATACAAGCTCCGATCAACGAGGATTTTCCAGACGAGCACATCCTGGCCATTTTTAAAGAACCCTGGTATGCGGACATAGTCAATTACCTGGCCACTGGACAAATACCTGCTGACTGGACAAAGCAAGACCAGTGTCTCGTTTCTTTTCCCAAGTACGGTACTTCTTCTGAGAAGAGCCGTATCTTTTTAAGTATTATCCCGACCAGATTATTCGACGATGCATACCAGAGGAAGAACAGAGGAGTGTGCTAAGCTTTTGCCATGAACTTACATGCGGAGGACACTTCGGTCCCTGCAAGACTGCAGAGAAGGTTCTACAAAGTGGGTTTTATTGGCCCACTTTGTTCAAAGACTCATACCACTTTTGCAAGTCATGCGCAAATCGTCAGAAGATTAAGAAAATTTCAAGAAGAGACAGATGCCCCTAAACCCGATCCTGGAAGTTGAAATTTTTGATGTTTGGGGTATCGACTTCATGGGACCATCCCTAATTCTTTCGGCAGCCAGTTCATTTTGCTTGCTGTACATTATGTCTCTAAATGGATAGAAGCTATGCCTACAAAGACCAGTGACAACAAAGAGATTGTCAAATTTCTCAAAGAAAACATCTTCTCTCGATTTGGCACCCCTAGAGAAATAATTAGTGATAATGGATCACATTTTTGCAACAGGATTTTTGAAGCTCTGATGTGAAAATATTCCATCAATCATAAGTTATCCACTCCGTATCATCCCCAGACAAATAGGCAGGTCGAAGTCACCAATCAACAACTCAAGCTCATTCTGGAAAAGACTGTCGGACAGAACCGAAAGGATTGGTCGGTCAAACTCAACGATGCATTGTGGGCTTACCATACTGCTTTTAAGACAGTTCTGGGGATGTCTCCTTACAGAATCATATTCAGAAAAGCGTGTCATCTGCCAGTCGAGTTAGAACATCGTGCCCTATGGGCCATTAAGCAACTCAATTTTAATCTGAGTAAGGCCGGTGAGCTAAGGAGACTGCAGATCTCAGAATTAGAGGAGATATGTAATGAAGCCTATGAGAATGCTCGGATCACCAAAAGTAGGACTAAACTTTTTCATGACCAGATCATAACCCGGAAAAACTTTACCCCGGGAGACAAGGTTCTGCTGTATAACTCTAGGCTTCATATTTTTACGGGAAAGCTGAAGACTCGTTGGTCTGGACCGTTCATTGTGCGCACTATTTTCCCACACGGTGCTGTGAGTATTGTAGACCCTAAGAATAACACGGAATTCAAAGTGAAGGGGCAAAGACTGAAGCCTTTCTTAACCTCTGAGCCTATGACTCCGGATGATAGTGTGCTGACTCTTTTTGGCCCATCATACACCTAACCACAACAACTAAAAAAAAAATCTTATTGTTTATATGCTTACCCCTTCTACATTTTTTTGACATTTCTTTAGCCTATTCGCACTTTACCGGCCCAAGTCCATGCAGATGGTGACATCATTTCTTCACCCTATTTATTGCATTTACATTTACGTAAACATTCCTTCAGGACAATGCATTAGACAGGTGTGTGGGGGGGAGTGCTAACACTTTTTCAAAAAAAAAATCTCCAAATTGAAAAGAAATTTCATACTCTTTATAAAAATACCAAAAACGTTGTAGGAATTAAGGGAATCTTATTAATGAATCTTTATTTTTGCCTAAATAAAAAAGAAAGATTGCTTTGACTAAGAGTTGAGAGGGATAAGGAAAATAACTCATACCTTTATTTAGCCTTAGTAGAATATGCATAAATCACACACACATGCTTGGGATTTAGAGACACAACTCTGAAAAAAAAACGCTGGATAATTGTGCCTCAAGAGCATGATTACTCACGTCAAAAATAATAATCAAT
The DNA here is from genome assembly GCA_038442645.1 of Agave tequilana. NCBI lineage: Eukaryota > Viridiplantae > Streptophyta > Magnoliopsida > Asparagales > Asparagaceae > Agave > Agave tequilana. The sequence goes on along the minus strand of JAVJIF010007262.1, from coordinate 224,721 downwards.
ATATAATAGTAAATCTTAATTTTGTGGCCTACTTTACTTACATATTTGACTGAGGGGTGTTTTTCCACTTGGTGCCCTAAAACCATCTGGTTTGGGAGTCATCGATTTGATATGTATTACATGAGTAAAGTTGAAAGCCTAATGAAACCAAAAATAATAGATAAATATTAATAAAATTAAATAAGATTCAAAGTTGAGATGAAAAATACCAAGCATCACACTTACACATTATGCATATCTTGTTGGTCCCCGAGATATTGATAAATGCGGAACTATCTCTGTTGACAACAATGATCTAAAATACACAAGTCAACATAACACTAGACAACAAGAATTAATCGTTAAGCAAATAAGTAACTTGCAAGTAAAGGAAAACAAATCTCAGAAAATGACAAACGCAAACAAAGAGATTTATCCTGGTTCGGTCCTTGTGACCTACATCCAGTCCCAAGCCACCCGCTTGAGATTTTCCTTTAACTTGACTTTGCAACCCAAAATCAATACACCATGCACACCACTTGACAAATCCCCTTCGCCAAATGTGTACACCTTCTCTTCCACCAAGAGAACACCTTCTCTTCCACCAAGAGAATACCTTCACCTTGTACAACTGCCTCTACAACCAAGAAGCCTCATGTGTACAATGATTTGCTTTGAGAATTATAATACTTTTCCTATAGCCTTGGTACTGAATGTGTATGTGGACAAGGTTCAGTATAGGAACAAGAACTTTAGAGAATCTTCACAATGGAAATGTCTTTTGGTGAAGAACTGAAGTGGGAAAAACAGTTTTCAGGTTTGCAGATTTTTGGCTTTGGAAAACTGATAAAATCTCTTAGTAATTGGCCTTTGGTATAACTTCCCTATTTATAGCTGAAGACTAGGGTTAGTTAGGGAGTTATAGGAGCAATTCAAATGATAGGGACGTTTGAATTCGTTGCACAAAAGACCAACAGTCAGAAACTGTTAAACAGTCAGAACTGCCTATTAGTCGACTTGCTTTTTAAGTTAGTCGACTAGACTAGGCAAAAATCCTTCTATTAGTCGACTAGGTTTAGCTATTAGTCGACTAGTCAAGAGACGTTGGCCTGACAGTTTTCTGGATAACTACTTCAAGTCGACTGCAACTACCTTCAAGTCGACTTGGACCAAGGATTAGTCGACTAGGGGACTCTTATTAGTCGACTACAAGATGTATTAGTCGACTTGGTTTTACTGTCGGTCGACTAATAAAGAAACAGAGAGTTGGGTCAGATTCAGGACACAGGATTAGTCGACTTGGGTAACTGGGTTAGTCGACTACACATTGGTTAGTCGACTTATAATGGACATCAAGTCGACTAATGGACCAATGAAGTGTATGTTTGTGTCGAGGCTTTTACATGCTATTTCAACTTTACAAACCACACTCTATCAACTCTCCTTGGCACATCTTGATCATGTAGGACTCTTGATTCGTCATGTGTTAGAGCTCCAAATGAATTTGATCTTCACAAACGTCTTCATCGAAATAAGTTCCAACATTCTCTCCCTTTTTGATGATGACGCTTTGTGTGCACAAGTCCTCCCCTGCAGAAGATATGTTATATTTTCCTCCCCCTGCAGAAATTGGGTTATAACAAATAGAGAAATACTTTGTTCTCCCCCTGCAACAAATATATTAGTACATATATATATAATTGTTCTTTATCAATTTTTATATGGTACTTGCAAGATAAACGTTAGATGGTACCAAACATAAAAGATCATATCTAACCTTTAGGACTCCAAATCCATTTAGAATTTGGTTTCCACCTGTTAGTATACACATAATTGCAAGAATCACAAATATCATGAATATATGATGCAATATATGTATTTTTATCATGAAAATTTAAGTTCTTAGGAATCCATATAAACTTATTTTTCTTAGGCTTTCTTTTACAAAAGAACTATATGGATTACTATAACATGAAGATTTTGCAATAAATCCAATACCATGATTATCATGTGACAATTTCTGAAAAGATAATAAAGCATTCAAATTTTCTTTTCCTTTATTAAACTTAGTCACATTTTGCAAAAGATCTTCATATTTATTTTTGAAAACTAACATGTCTTTATCCAATATAGAAATCCTTTCATTCAAAGACTTAGTTTCCTTTTTCAGAAAAATGTTCTCTTTTATAAATTTCTCATTTTCAATTTTCAAAGATGATATGACTTTTTCAAACTCATCTTGTTGTTGAGAATTTATAGATGAACATTGTAATGCATAACATGAATTTTTCTTTAAAAGTTTCTCATTTTCTTTTGACAAAACTTTGTTTTTCAGTTTTTCATTTTTCAGATCAAGAAATAATTCATTGAAAGCATCAGAGAGTTCAGAATATGATACCTCATCATCTTCAAGTGCCATGTAACATAGGTTGACACGTTCAGTGGATTCTTCTTCATCAGATGAAGATGAATCACTGTATTCTGATGATGCTTCATAGTTCTTCTTCTTTCTGAACTTCTTACTCTTGTACTTATCTTTCTTCTTAAGCAAAGGACAATCCATCTTCATATGACCTGGTTTATCATAATAAAGCATTTGAATTTATCTTGCTTAAAAATTTCCTGAATTTCTTTGAGAGCATTGCCATCTCCTCTTCGTCATCATTGTCCGTGTCGGAAGATGCATGGAAGGCAAGTTCTTTCTTCTTTGAGCGGTGTTGTCTCTCTTGGTCCTTCTTTCTTTCTTCTAACTGCACTTCATATGCCATTAGATTACCGATTAGGTTTTCTAATGTCATAGTTGAGAGATCATTCGCCTCTTCAATGGCGGTTGTCTTCTTCTCCCATTCTGGTGTGAGTGCACGAAGGATCTTTCGAACTCTTTCAACTTGGGTGTAGTCCTTTCCAAGGGATGCTAATGTATTGGTGATGTCGGTGAATCTTGTAACCATCTTGGATATGGTTTCATTCTCCTCCATTTTGAATAACTCAAATCTGTGGACAAGAACAGATATTTTAGATTCCTTAACTTTATTAGTGCCTTCGTGTGTTACCTGAAGAGTATGCCATATTTGATGTGCAGAAGTTGCTGTTGAAACACGGTTGAACTCTTCTTTGGTTAGGGCACAGAATAGAGCATTCATCGCTTTGGCGTCAAGGTTCGCGTTCTTCTTTTGATCTTCACTCCAAGCGTTGTAGTTGGTTGTGGGCTTGGTGTATGATGTTTCTACGATGTTCCAAAGGTCGTAGTTGAGCGATTGCAAGTAGATCTTCATTCTACACTTCCAGTAGTTGTAGTTGGTTCCGTCAAATAGCGGTGGACGCTGTGTAGAATATCCTTCTTTGAATTGGGATGATGAGAACTCCGTTGCCATCCTTATTGTTGACGAGGTATGCAGGGCTCTGATACCAAATGTTGGATCATAGCGTATACGCCGGTTCAGGGTATGAAATGTGAGGCCTGCTCTGATACCAAATGTTGGTCCCCGAGATATTGATAAATGCGGAACTATCTCTGTTGGCAACAATGATCTAAAATACACAAGTCAACATAACACTAGGCAACAAGAATTAATCGTTAAGCAAAAAGTAACTTGCAAGTAAAGGAAAACAAATCTCAGAAAATGACAAACGCAAATAAAGAGATTTATCCTGGTTCGGTCCTTGTGACCTACATCCAGTCCCCAAGCCACCCGCTTGAGATTTTCCTTTAACTTGACTTTGCAACCCAAAATCAATACACCATGCACACCACTTGACAAATCCCCTTTGCCAAATGTGTACACCTTCTCTTCCACCAAGAGAACACCTTCTCTTCCACCAAGAGAATACCTTCACCTTGTACAACTGCCTCTACAACCAAGAAACCTCCTGTGTACAATGATTTGCTTTGAGAATTACAATACTTTTCCTATAGCCTTGGTACTGAATGTGTATATGGACAAGGTTCAGTATAGGAAACAAGAACTTCAGAGAATCTTCACAGTGGAAATGTCTTTTGGTGAAGAACTGAAGTGGGAAAAATAGTTTTCAGGTTTGCAGATTTTTGGCTTTGGAAAACTAATAAAATCTCTTAGTAATTGGCCTTTGGTATAACTTCCCTTTTTATAGCTGAAGACTAGGGTTAGTTAGGGAGTTATAGGAGCAATTCAAATGATAGGGACGTTTGAATTCGTTGCACAAAAGACCAACAGTCAGAAACTGTCCAACAGTCAGAACTGCCTATTAGTCGACTTGCTTTTTAAGTTAGTCGACTAGACTAGGCAAAAATCCTTCTATTAGTCGACTAGGTTTAGCTATTAGTCGACTAGTCAAGATAACTACTGCAAGTCGACTGCAACTACCTTCAAGTCGACTTGGACCAAGGATTAGTCGACTAGGGGACTCTTATTAGTCGACTACAAGATATATTAGTCGACTTGGTTTTACTGTCGGTCAACTAATAAAGAAACAGAGAGTTGGGTCAGATTCAGGACACAGGATTAGTCGACTTGGGTAACTGGGTTAGTCGACTACACATTGGTTAGTCGACTTATAATGGACATCAAATCGACTAATGGACCAATGAAGTGTATGTTTGTGTCAAGGCTTTTACATGCTATTTCAACTTTACAAACCACACTCTATCCACTCTCCTTGGCACATCTTGATCATGTAGGACTCTTGATTCGTCATGTGTTAGAGCTCCAAATGAATTTGATCTTCACAAACGTCTTCATCGAAATAAGTTCCAACATATCTATCTAAAGCAAAATAATAGAATGAGTTAGAAGTATAAGATCCTTTCTAAATTTAAAGAAAAACTATAATTTCTTCTTCTATGAAGGCTAAAGTATAGGAGGACTTATGAGAGTTGAACCTAATTCTTACACCATTCGGTCATTTTTACTTAGATGATTGAAAGTTCTTTTTCTTGAAAGAGGTTTCCTAACACTTAAATATTTTTCCGCTTACTAGATTTTGTGGGTGCAATCCGCTGAAAACCCTCACGAGCAAAAAGATAAGTGTTGGGTGTGATTAGTCTCTAATTTTGCATAATTTTCTCACATTCTCATATTTATTTGATGTAAAATTCTGCTAGTAAAGCTTTGCTTGCTTAATCCTAGGTTGCAAATAAAGAAGAAGACCCTAAACTACCATTTAATAGGTGATTGAAGGCCTACAAAGTTGTCATTGAATTTAGGAAAGAGATTTGTCAGCTCAGGGCATCAAATTACGAATCCAGGAGATCAAGTGGATGGAGATAGAAGGGACGGCACGCTGCCCAAACCCTGGCGTGCGCCGCCCTAACATGGCCACGGAAACGCGGCCAGGGCCGTGTTTTCGCGGCCATACGATCGCGGCATGCACCTGGCTTCGGGCCAGGGGTTGTCCCCTTGGCCCCCTTTCCCCTGGTGCTTCTAAATACCCCCAGGGTTCTTCAGTTTGGAGATATCTAGAGCTTTAGAATCTTTATGTTAGTTTGATTTTGGAGCTGTAGTTGTTGTTATTTTTCTTCTTCTTCTAGTTAATTTAGCCATTAGAGTGAAAGAGAGAGAGAGTGTGTAAAAGTTGTATTTGGAAGGTGACAAGCTAATACAAGTAACTACTTCTCTTTCTTCTTTCCATTTTCTAGTTGTTTTCCTTTGCTTTTATCTCTTTATTTTAGTGTAACTCCTTTTCTCTTTACCTCTTCTCTTTTATTATTTCTTTTACTATCATGTTTAACTAACTCCTCCATATCATGGCTAACTAACTACTAACCCACTAATCTCTAATAACTTGATTGATAAACCCAAATGAGTCAATAGTATCAAATAAGCCTTGTACAAACGAGAGTTATGATATCTTAAGACGAGGGTTCTAACTCTAACTTACATATAAGTATTTGCTTTCTTATATTTCATGCTTAATGGGTTTTTGATGATCTATGGATTGTATCCTTTACTTATTTTTATAAGTTAGAGATTTTCCTTTTAACTTTGCCGATACCATTAGTGCACTTGTATTTTCCCTTATTCTCGCCTTCTATTAGATCTTGATAAGGGAATGTCTAAGTTTTTGCCATGTAAAGCTAAGTTAAAGGAAGGACTTCCATTCGTTCCCAATGTGAATAGTTTCTATGCATAAAGATTTTACTTGCCTATGATCCATTGTGAGGCTGCGTCTTCAAGAAGTTAGGGATTAGTGGGAGCACTTAGTGGAAAGTTAGCCATGCGTTTTTACTATTAAGAAAAATTCACTTTTACAAACAAGCAAACCAATTCAAAACTATTCTTGAAACAAACTTGTTTTCATTTTCAAATTCTTTATTCGAAACAAAGAACTTTCTCTTGAGCAAAGAAGCCGCATCAAGCTTCATCGCTCTCCCTCCTTGTGGATACGACCTGTATAGCCACTTCACTACTACGGAAGAATCGCAAAAGCAATAATATCAACCCACACTCTCTTTACTTATTCTTGTGCTTGCTTTTTGTCGATCACTGATTTGGAGGAGACATTGTGGGGATTGACCCCAAACAGCAACGGACAGAGTGAACTATCACAGTTGACACCCCGTCTGTCCGCATTAGGATGGTGAGATATGAACAGGTTCATCAGAGCAGAGTTTTGCTTATTTCCCAGATATTCCCTAAAATCTCTGTTAGTTGGACTCAAACGATCCAACACAGAGACTCAGGAAAGCTAGATGATAGCCTTTTTAGGCTGAAAAGCCTAGGCTTGGCCTTAAATACTGGCTTTCTGGTTTTAGGTGAAGCTAGAATAGCTTCGCCTGAAGAGTTAGCTTCGCGAGGCGAAGCTGTTGCTCTAGCTCTGCCAATGTAGTGCTCTGGCTTTGAGTGAAGATAGAGTAGCTTCGCTGCTAGTACCCAATGGTGCTTCATTGTTAGCCTCGTGGCTAAGAACATTAGCACTAAGCAGTATTCTAGTTCTAGCCTTGCAGCTAAGAACTATTTTAGCACCTACTGCTGGCAGTAGGTGCGAGCTACATTAGCTTCACTATCAACATATAGAGGTGCTTTGGCCTTAGCTTCGAGGGATAGGCGAGGCTAAACTCTGTAAAGAGCTGTGTTAGCTTCGTATAAAGCTGAATCAAGAGATTTTTTTTTCTAGCCTCGCATAAGGCTAAGTTGGATTTTTTTTAATAAATCCATATAGCCTTGGCAGAGGCCATTTTAGGCTCGCATGGAGCCTTCTTAGCTTCGCACGCAGCACTAACGTGCTGGTGCGAGGCTGATTTAGTCTCTGTTGAGACAATGTTAGACTCACGTGGAGTCTGTTTAGCCTCGTAGGAGGCTATAATAAGCTTACAGAGAGTTTTATTTGTCTCAACATAGACTTGTTTCCAAGCGATAGCCAGAGAGGCTCTGGCTACGGTGATCTTCCTATGCTTGAACACATATAGGGGACTTACGCTACCCCCATAGAGAAGTTGTTCAAATCTCTCTGGTCAAAATGAATAGCAGTGTCTCGGTAGTAGACTCAGGGGTCTGAATGTCACTTTGTGACACTTGATTCTCAGCAGTGAAGAATTCTACTTTCCCCAGTGAAGTCGCCATCTTGTTTTCCATTGATTTCAAAGGAGAAAACTTACAAAAAAGGTGAAGAGAAATTATAAGTAATAAAATGAAAAATTACAAGTGCTCTCTTTTGAGATTTCTGGGGAAGTATGTCGGTAGGAGTCTAATAAACGCGCGATCACTTTGTTTCATTGATAATGCGAGCATTTCACTTTTCAAGCACTACTGTTTGGGAGTTTTTTTTCTCGCCTGGTTCTAGAATTCCTTCGAAAGCGGAAGATTGTAGGAAATTAGCTCCCTGAGTTAGAGAACTAGGTCTCTAAAAGCTTGAAAGTTAGTGAATGATCTCTTAATTTGCCAAAGCTCTTCTCTTTAGCAACTTTGCTCTCCAATAGCTCGCCAAAAGTTCACCAAAATTTATCAGCTCTAATTTCTTAGCTCCGAGCTCATTCACAATTAAGTTATTTATAGCCTCACAAGGAGTGTACCTGCCCCTACAATTCAGCAAGGCTGGTAATAGTCTGTTAGCCTCGGGCGAGGCTCAGACAGGCTCTGCGTGAGACTAGAAAGCTTCATGCGAAGCTAAATGCAAGACTCGTGTGAAGTTAGATAGGCTCGCGCGAGCCCATGACAACCATTTGGCTTGGCCGTCTCCACTTAATGTGGGATAAAAAAAGTTAGCGGGTGTCACCACCCACTTAAAGCGGCATTAACCCCACTAAAGTAGTGGGGTTAACCCACTAATTGAATTGGTCAATGATCGGTCACATATATTGCATACATATTGTCACATTACCATGCTTGTTATTCAAATAAATCATATTAATAAGTTCTATTTTTCTTTATAAAATGCAGGCCCATTGCTAAAGGATAGGCCAGAGAAACGAGCCCAAAAGCCCATTTAATTAAGAATAAATTCAAAATCAGGGAATCAGGACAGATCTTGGCAAATCAGAGAGGTTGAAAATCGATTGAAATGAATCTTCCCAAATCAAGCGGTTGAAGCCAATAAATCAAAGATCGTTTCGTCAAATCTGGGAGTTGCAACAGCTCCAGCAAGACAAAAGGAAGTCCAAGTCCACGCCAACCATCGTTACACCAGGATGTGGCCAAGGCCCCGGATCTGCGGCTTGTTGGTGGAGATGAGGGGAGCGTTTGCTTCCCTTATCTCCTCACTCCTTTCCCTCTGGGTTTTTCCTATAAAAGGCAGGGTTTTGTACTAAAAAAGTAGCGAAGATTAGGATTAGAATTTTTGTTTATTCTTTAAGGTTTTAGTCTCTTTGTTAGATAGTATAGAAGTTATAATTTTGTTTTGTAATTTATAGTTCAGATCAAATACCAGTGAGAGAGAGGAATTGAGTGATTGTAATCTGAAGATTGAAGTGACATCAATAAAAGGATCAAGCTTTCTCCTCTACCATTCCAATTCACGGTATGTCTTACTTTACTTACAAGTATTATTTTTCATCTTCCATGAGTAGTTAATTTCATTTTCTGGGCTCACTAATTACTCTCTTCTATCATCTCTCTCTTGATTGATTTTCATGAAAGCAACACTTTTTAAATCAGAAGAACATCTTAGTTAAACTTCATTCTTAAAAACACATGAGGATGTCTTTACTTTAAACTTGGACTTTCAATGCGCAAATCTTTTTAAACTGTTTTTATTCCATACTTGCTTCTTCACGCTTGAGGGTTTAACATTCTCCTTTTAATGATTTGTAAAGAAAGGGCATAAGTTTTAAACGAAACCATCTTATTTGTTTTACTTGGGCATTAAAAGAAACTAAAGGTTTTTTTCTTATGATAAAAATGATGAACACAAATATTCTTAAGATAAGTACATAGTTGAGTAGAACATTGATGAGCCCATATCTTCTTCTTATATTAAAAACAACAAATCATTTTTCAAAGTTTTTTAAACACCTTTCCAAAGCCTTCTCCAAATTTGTAATTTTTCTTTTAATCATTTCCCTTCTCTCCATTCTCTTTTCAACTAAAAAACTAGCACCATTCTTAGCTTTCTAAATAAAATACCGAAAAGCTTTCATCGCATTCCTCCTCGTAGATACGACCCGGTAGCCCAAAGCTACACGGTAATTCCTTGCTCTTTTATTTTACAAACAAATTTTTGGCGCCGTTGCCGGGGAGGGAATGGTGTATTTATTTTTTAACAAGTTTGGTGTCTTATTTCAGGGACGTCAAGATTCAGATTTAGCATTCAAGCTTTGCAGGAGAAGACTTGGTATTCTGTGCCCCTACTCTTGAAAGTAGGAAACAGAATTTCAAGAAATTGCAAGTGCAAAAGTTAAAATTTTTGTTGGACTACTAAAACTCTTTTTTCCCGGACATATTGCTTGCAAAAATAAAGTTTTTGTGTGTTATTATTCTTGCTATATCTACTATTCACAATCCTTGTTTTAATCTAACAATAATCTGAGTGATTGTTAATTACTTAAAAAAAACGTTTAGACTTGCATTCCAGGCATTTGTCTAATGACGTTTATTTTACAATTACTGTTGAATATAGCTGGAGACAACGTACGTATGCATAGCATATAGTTTAAGAAATATTCTTGGGTGATATTTGCTTTTGAATGTTACTTTTCTATATCTTGCACACTTTGTACAATCAATTCTAAGGGCAAAACCCAAATCAAGATAAGGTGGGGAAGTCATTACCCTTCCGTAGCCCACAAACTATCTCCAAGTACGCACAACCTAAGCCTAAGTAAATCTGATAGACATTGGCCTTAGGGACATCTCAAACTCACTAGGAGATTATTCTAAGGAGGAAGGTGTTAGAATTTGACTCCTGCCAAATCAGTGTCTAGAAAAGGGATTGAAGGGCGAAACCCCGAAGGCTGGTGGTTTGGCTTAATTAGGCCAGTCGCTTTTGCGCGGATACCTCCCACCAATCTTGCCCTGACCTGGCTGATTAGCTTGTGGTCAAAGTCTACGTTATACCTCCTGTGGACAATCAACCAGTTAGGAGTTGTCTAGATCAAGGTTACCTTAGACTAGGCTTGGTTGTTTTCTCTTCTTGACTATTGGTGAACTTGTTTGTGATTGTGTTTGTGTATGCAAGTGTCGCCAAGAGACCCTAATTCATCTAGGTTAACTAGAACACTTCATCACCTAAGTTCGAACCAAGACCAGATTTGGTTATGGCTCAACTGACATCTTTGCAGAATAGGTTCTATCCCATTAGAGCCTCACTTCTATCTTGCATCTAACTTCCATCGGATGGTGAATACAACTTTGAGCTTACGCCACAGTTCACCAACACACTCCCTAAGTTCCATGGTTTAGAGTTCGAAGATACTTATTTTTTTCATAAGAGAATTTGGGAAAGTATGCTTAATCAAGAAAATCCCACACCTTATAGATGATGCTATTAGGTTGAGATTTGTCCCATTTGCTCTCAAGGACTTAGCCAAGAAATGGCTCTATAGCTTAGTGGCCGGCTCTATCACATCCTGGGATGCTTTTATCAAGATCTTCTTGAAGAAATTCTATCCAATTCACAAGATCGCTCTCATTAGAAAAAACATCATGCAGTTCAAGTAAAAACCCAGTGAACCATTTTGGAGGTACTTTGAACGGTTCAAAGACCTTGTCAATGTCCTCATCATGGAATAGAGAAATGGTGACAATACCAAATTCTTTATGACTGTTTAGACTACTCAACCAAAACCCTCTTAGAAAGCATGTGCCAAGGGGGATTCTTGTAGAAGGATGAGTATCAAAGATGAGATTTATATGAGAATCTAGCTAAAAGACCGTCCAGTGGGAACCTACTAGTGAAAGCCCTAGGAATCCAAACTCTATCTCTTCAAAAGGAGGTCTCCATTCAATTGAATCATCCATAACTAACGAGGCTAAGTTAGCTAACCTAGCGAGAAGACTGGAAGATTTAGAAACTAAGGAATCAAGTCCAGTCAATCAAGTCAGCCCAAACCAATTTCTAGCTCCGAGTTGTACTTACTGTCAGGCCATGAATCATGTGTTTGAGGAGTGTCCTGTATTTCAAGCTCCACAACACTTTTTTGAACCGATAAATGCAGCCTTTTCAAGGCCGAACAATGATCGTTACGCTCCAACGTACAATCCTGGCTGGAAAAATCACCCAAATTTCTTATGGAGCCAACAAAATAATGACCACCCACAGTCTAACCATGCAAGCCACTTTCATTATTCCAATAATTCTTCCTATCATCAACCCAACTTTCCAAATCAGCCTCATAATTCTCCCAACAATTTTTTACATTATCAACAAAATTTTCCCAACCAAGGTCCACAACCATCCTTTCAGAATCCTCAGCTTGAAAGGAGAATGACTGACTTTGAGAGAAATATGGAAAGGTACATGAAGAACCAAGATTCTCTCATGCAAACAATACAAAGGCTAAAGGGTCAAATGAGCCACTTAGCCAATCCACAGAATGAGAGGGAAAAGGGTACCTTGCCCTGTCAACCAATTATAAATCCTAGGAATTTTCAACAAGCTCAATTGGCTAACGATCAATCATTGAAACTATGTAATGTTGTTCATACATTAAGGTCAGGGAAGAAAGTTGATAACCAAGTGTCAACACCACCCAATCCCTATCAGTACAATCACACTCCAGCTTCTACCCCATCTAGTCCCAATCCTTCTAAGCCTGACGAATTTGAAACAGATAAGTCAACCAGTCAGGTGTACAAGCCTAGAGTACCATTTCCTAATAGGCTAAAGAACAACAAGCAGAATCCACACATGGATAAAATAATTAAGATCTTCAACCAAGTGAAGATAAATGTGCCACTCCTTGATGCCATCCAACAAGTCCCATCCTATGCAAAATTTCTTAAGGACATGTGCACTAAGAAGAGAAAGACTAATGTACCCAAGAAAGTCTTCTTAACCACTAACATTAGTGAGCTACTATCGGATCCGATCCCTATCAAGTACAAGGATCCGGGTTGTCCCACCATTGCTTGCATTATAGGACAAGCCGAAATTAGTCATGCACTTCTTGACTTGGGAGTAAGTATCAACCTGCTTTCATACTCAGTTTATCAACAACTTGAGTTGGGCAATCTTAGTCCAACTCGAATCACTATCCAACTGGCTGACTGTTCTGTGAAAGTTCCAAAGGGGAAAATTAATGATGTCCTTATCCGGGTCGGGGAGTTTATCTACCCCGTTGATTTCATAGTTCTTGAGACACAGCTTGTGTCCAATCTTAGGGCTCAAAGCCCTGTTATCCTAGGGCGCCCATTCCTTACTACTGCTAATGCTATTATCAATTATAGGAATGGGTCTATGAGATTAACCTTTAGGGACATGACTAGAGAAGTCAATGTCTTCAACCTAGAAAAATAACCTCGTAAGATAAGAGACCAAATATTTGAAGTAAACTTTGTTGAAAACAATTGTGATGAAAAAAATGAAGGAATAGAGAATGAGTTGCTGTTTCTTAATGAATTATTTAAGAATGAATGCGATTATCTTAATGAGAAGGCATATGTCAGAGATCCTAATTTTAGATTACCCTTTAAAAAAGAAAAATTTGATTTGAATATCTTCACTTTCGATGAGCCAACTAATAATATATCGCATGAGAATATAATTCAAGAACCTCCGATTGACATACTCTTTGAAAACCTCTTCGAAGAAGAACTCATGTGTTTGGATGAACCAACTAGGGATCATTTGGTTAATCACACATCTCTAGGGGAAAGTGTTGACATAAGCTTTAAGAAGATATATGGAACTGAGTTAGAATTCCTAGGGATTCATAATGAAGAAGTTCCAACTGAGAAGTGTGGTAGAGATCAACTTTTGAATAATGAATGTAGTAATATGAGGAAGAAACATCTAAAGAAGGTGAGACTGGAGAGGAAGAGAGCTAAAATGACAAAAAAAATTGGCCTCCCCACTATGCCCTATAAAGAGGACCCATTGGAATGATGGGAAGAGAGCTAGAGGGATGGGACTGAAAAAGATCTAGGTATGGGAGAAGCTTGATGTTGTACATATTTTTGTATAATATATGCACCTTTTTACATTTCATTTCAAGCATCTATACATTTTTTCATACATTGGGGACAATGCATGAGATAAATGTGGGGAAGGGTTATAACATGACTAATACAACTATTAAAAAAATAAAGAAAAATATATATATAAAAAAACTTTTTGAAAGGTAAGAACAATATTTTGATATATTTTTGTAAGAAATTAAGTCAATTTTAAGGAATAAGAAAATCATAATTAGGATCTCTTGCACTTGGTCAAAATAAGATGACTTGTTTAATTTTAGGGTTCAAAAGCAAAGACTCTTATGCCTTATAAAAAAAAGAAAAAAGAAAAAAAAACTATATATGCGTAAAAAAAATTAACAAATCTAATTATTGATTAGCTAGGTGCTTTGGCCTAAGCAAGCCTTGGTATTTATGTAAAAGATAATTAGATAAGTTTGAAAAAATATATATATAAATCCTCTGATTAAACTGGGTATTTGTGCCTCATGAAACATAAGTATTCACGCCTAAAAGGGGTACATTTTATAAATAAAAACCCTTAGTTTCATGGCCTTGTCTGCTCGAGTGTTTAAGTCCTTAGGGGTGTTTTCTCACCTGGTGCCCTAAAACTGTTCGGTTTGGGTGTCACCTACTAAAGGCTCGTTACATGGGCAGATTAGAAAGCCTAATGGAATTGAGGAATAAATACCACCAAAAATAAATATAAATAAGTTATAGGAGTTAATGTTAAAGAACCCTTAGTCAAACTTTACAGTCACGATGGTGCATATGATTCAGGGTAAAGTAATAAACTAGATGATAAATACAATTTGACGCTTTACTTTGATTGATAACATGTTTTTTAGAGACTAAGTTTAGGAATGAAAAATTTGATATTCCTATAACTTATAGATTACTTAAACTCTCACAAATATACTTCAAATATTTTCTTTTTTCAAAATACTTTTCGAAAATACTAACTTTTTTTTCTCTTTCTTTATGGATTTTGTGGGTGCAATCTACTGCAAACCCTCACGAGATAAAACTCGTCCTCTAGGGTAACCTAGAGGTTTCACGGCTTGTTGCACATACTCAGTGCAATCGAGTGACCTGCGAAAGTGGTCTAATAATTGATTAAGATTTGTTTTGATATTTTGCTCGAGGGCAAGCAAAAGATAAGTGTGGGGGTGTGATCGGTCACATATATTGCATACATATTATCACATTACCATGCTTGTTATCCAAATAAATTATATTAATAAGTCTTATTTTTCTTTATAAAATGCAGGCTCATTGCTAAAGGATAGGCCAGAGAAACGAGCCCAAAAGCCCATTTAATTCAGAATAAATTCGAAATCAGGGAACCAGGGCAGATCATGGCAAATCAGAGAGGTTGAAAACCGGTTGAAATAAATTTTCCCAAATCAAGCAATTGAAGCCAACAAAGCAAAGATCGTTTCGTCAAATCTGGGAGTTGCAACAGTGAATCCAGCAAGACAAAAGGGAGCCTAAGTCTATGCCAACCGTCGCTACACCAGGATGTGACTACTTGGCCACATCCTGGCCGCGGATCTGCGGCCCATGCCTCGGATCCACGGCTTGTTGGTAGAGATAAGGGGAGCGTTTACTCCCCTTATCTCCTCACTCCTTTCCCTCTGGGCTTTTGCCTATAAAAGGCACGGTTTTGTACTGAAAAAGTAGCGAAGACTAGGATTAGAATTTTTTTTTATTTTTTAAGGTTTTTGGCTCTTTGTTAGATAGTATAGAAGTTGTAACTTTGTTTTGTAATTTGTAGTTCAGATCAAATACCAGTGAGAGAGAGGAATTGAGTGATTGTAATCCGAAGATTGAAGTGACATCAATAAAAGGATCAAGCTTTCTCCTCTACCACTCCAATTCACGGTATGTTTTGCTTTACTTACAAGTATTATTTTTCATCTTCTATGAGTAGCTAATTTCATTTTCTGAGCTCACTAATTACTCTCTTCTATCATCTGTCTCTTGATTGATTTTCATGAAAGCAACACTTTTTGAATCAGAAAAACCTCTTAGTTGAACTTCATTCTTGAAAGCACATGAGGATGTCTTTACTTTAAACTTGGACTTTCAATGCACAAATCTTTTTAAACTGTTTTTATTCCATGCTTGCTTCTTCGCGCTTGATGGTTTAACATTCTCTTTTTAATGATTTGTAAAGAAAGGGCGTAAGATTTAGACGAAACCATCTTATTTGTTTTACTTGGGTATTAAAAGAAACTAAAAGTTTTTTTCTTATGATAAAAATGATGCACCTAAATATTCTTGAGATAAGTACATAGTTGAGTAGAAAATTGGTGAGCCCATATCTTCTTCTTATATTAAAAACAACAAATCACTTTTCAAAGTTTTTTAAATCACCTTTTCCAAAGCCTTCTCCAAATTTGTAATTTTTCTTTTAATTATTTCCCTTCTCTCTATTCTCTTTTCAACTAAAAAACTAGCACCATTCTTAGCTTTCTAAACAAAACTCCGAAAAGCTTTCATCGCATTCCTCCTCGTGGACACGCCCATTAGCCCAAATCTACATGGTAATTCCTTGCTCTTTTATTTTACAAACAGTCAATTAATGACCTAAAAAGCCCATAACGGAGCTAAGTAAAGCTTCAAGTGAAGCTATTGATTAGTCATCAATAATGCATATTATTATTTATATTTTCATGCTTAATTTTTATTAAAACATTACTATTTAATTCATTTATTATTTAGTGTTGTTGTGCATACCTCCATAATCTAAGAGAAAGCCCAAAAGAAGCACAAAAAGCCTACAGTTACTATGAAAATGAAGATTAATTGGGAAGATAAGGGAAGCTTCTATTCTATTCCATTTAAATTTAGATTTTAAATTAAATTAATTTAAAACCTAGAGGAGAAAAAAGGATAGACATGTGAAATCCTCATCCCAATTAAAGATAGAGGTGGATTCCTATTCAAATTCTGGTTGCTTGCACCACAAGTCCTAGAAGATGAAGGGGATAAAATTAAATCAATTTGGAGAGAGAAGGAGAATCCGAAACTAAATTCATGTTTGGATGTAACTTGCTTCTCAAGTTACCTAGAGATGAAAGATATTTCAAAATTCGGGGATCAAATGAAGATTCCGAGGATCGATCTCCACATAACAGACGAGATGAAGCCATGCGTCAAAGCGCATGACCAGACTTCACAAAAAGGCTGCGGCCTCCCCTTTTTTGCAGCAAAAACGCGGCCAATCTGGGGCCGCGTGCGTCGAGTTTTGGTGGAGGTGATGTACTTGGACTCTACTTCTCAAGTTTGCCTATAAATACCCTAAAGAGAATAGAGTAAAGGCATCTCAGAGATTGAGCATAAGATTATTTGTTTAGCCATTTTATTTTTTAAATTTCTTTGTATTATTTTGCTTTCTATGTGGAGAAGAAGATTTTTGAAGAAGAGGAAGAATTTGTAATTGGTCGGTGACGTCTATTAATAAAGCTTCATTATTTTTTTCATCTCTCTTGTTCTTTAATTTAGTTTTTATTGCTTTAGTTTCTTTTGTTTTGTTTTCTTCTTTTGTTATTAATGCATCTTTCTTTCTTCATAATAAATCTTGTTAAAGTAAAAAAATATGAATAATTAAATTAACTTGTAATTTGCTAATCTTTTGATCAGCTAAGTTTAAATCTAAAAGATGAACTGATTGAAATTCATGCTTAATGGAAACCTTAAGATTGAATTGATAATTCTTAAAGATGAATAATTAATTAAGTTGAATTAATTTAGATTGCACTTTTTCATGATTATTCTTAGTTCGTATGTAGAACTTTGATAGCATCTTGTTAAGTTTGAAAGACTTTTCTTATGCTATGCTTAGAAACTAGGATGACCTAAAGTTTAATTACAATTAGTGTATTCTAATTAGGATTTACAATATTTTTACTCATCTTACTTGATTCTCAATCAAAACCCTAAGTAGATTTTTATGGCTTCAATATGATGTTCTTTCCTTTCAGACTAATACTTCGTTGTGGTAGATGATTAGTAGACTATAATCTCTTTTACTTAATTAAAATATTTTCTCAAAATCAATAGTCTTTTTTCCAAGTTATTTGTTAGAGAATTTGTTCCGAAAAGCTTTCATTGCATCCTTCCATGTGGATCGACCCGTCTAACCCTTGCTACGTGGATAAAATTGAGAAGAGACTTAGAACTTTCTAACTTTTTTCTTTATTTTCATTTCAATTTTCTTTTCTTAATCAAAATTTTGGCACCGCTGCCGAGAAGGGAACAATACGATATTCTCTAAAATTAATTATTTTTTTTGTTTCTATTTGTAGGATCTGATAACAGAAAAATTAGCTGCAGTTAAGGATATATAGCTACTCTATGCCTCTGCCCAAGATGGCAGAGCAACAGAGCCAATTAAACAGCTGTGCAAACACGGCAATAGTCACATTTTCGCAACATTAGTAGATCACTACTAATTAATCTTTTGCAGGTTGCTGCTAACTGCAAAGTTCTGTTTACTGCTTTGATAATTTTTCTCTATGATCACTTTGCATACTGCTAACTAATTAACAGGAATCTATCAGTTAACTAACTAAAAAATTTTAGACTCTTGCATCATAGGCACATTTCTATTTAAATTTTTTAATTTTTGTTGAAGAGTGTTCGCGACAAGGTACATCCACATTGCATATAGAGTAGGAAGCACCCTTAGCTGTTTTACTACTTTTGAGTGAATTCTTTTCTATTTGTTTGTACATGTGCACTGATACATCTTAAGGGCAAAACCCATAAATAACATAAGGTGGGGATGTTATTAACCTTCCTTGGCCCACAAACCATTTCCGTTGCACTCATAATCCTTACCCTAAAATAAAAATTGACTAGATATTGGCCTTAGGTTAACTTGGGCTCATTAAGAGGTTGACTAAAGGAGGAAACTGTTCAAAATTAATTCTTGCCAAATTGGTGACTAGGTTGGGGATTGAGGCGTGAAACCCCAAAGGTTGGTGGTTTGATATAATTAGGCCCATCTTTAACAGATACCTCCCACGATCTTGCCACCTACCTAGCCAATTAACTTGTGGTTAAGTTCAGCAATATACCTCCCAAAGACAGTTTAAAGTAAGGAGTCGTCTAGGTCCAGGCTTACCCTAGATTAGAATTTTTGAATTTTGAGTTTTTTGATTAATTAGGTGACCTTGCTTGTTTAACTGTGCATGTCAGCTTGGTCGAGAGACCCTGTCACATCTAGACTAACTAGGAACAGTTCACCATCAGAATTCAAACCAGATCCACACATGGCCCAACTATCATCACTGTTGGATAGATTCTATCCAATAAGGACCTCTCTTTCATCTTGCATTCGGATCCCCGATGTAGGAGACAACCAATTTGAGCTGAAACCACAATATATCACCATTCTTCCCAAGTGCATGGATTTGAGTCCAAGGATGCATACTTTTTCATAAGGAAATTTGAGAAAGCATGTCTCATGATGAAAATAGCCAACCTAGGAGTAAACGCCGTTAACTTACGTTTTGTCTCATTCTCTTTGAAAGACTTAGCAAAGAAATGACTCTACAGTCTAAAAGCCGGTTCCATATCATCATGGAATAATTTCGTCAAAGCCTTCTTGAAAAAGTTCTTTCCTGTTCACAAGACTGCACAAATTAAGAAAAGCATCTTGCAGTTTAAGCAAACAACTAATGAATCTTTTTGGAAGTACTTTGAACGCTTTAAGGACCTCCTTGCCCATTGCCCTCATCATGGGATAGAGAAATGACGACTTTACTAATCTCTTTATGATGGATTAGAATATCAAACGAAAACCCTATTAAAATCCATGTGCCAAGAAGGATTTTTGAAAAAGAATGAAGACGAAAGATAGTTATTATATGAAGATCTGGCTAATAAGACCATCCAATGGGTACCAACTCCGAATAAATTTAGAACTAACGACCCTGTTGACGCTCTAAAAAAGACAAGATTCCTAACTGGCTTGAACAATGTCTAACTTGTTAACACCTACAAAAGACAAGTGGCAGACAAGCCGACGACCAGTTCTTCAGCTATCTCAAAGGAACGTATCAGCAATTTGGACTCTACTGATCCAGTGAAGTAGATAGTAAGCCAAGATCGTCCTTAAAAGCTCGTTAGAAGGCCCAAGCAGGTCTAGAGACACTAAGTTAGCTCAACACTTAGTCTCGCACGAACCCACGAGATAAGTCTCGCATGAGAAACCAAAGTTACTTAGTATCGCAGGAAGCTCCTTCATAGCCTCGCTGCAAGCTAACTTACAGCTTCACCTGAAAATGCTCAGTTAATTCCGCAGAGAGTTAGCTTCGCTCGAAGCTCCACGCAGCCACGCGAAAGGGTAACTGGTAGCTTCGCCATAAGTTTTATCTAGGTCCGCTGAGAGCTTTCTTCTAGCTTCGCCAGAAGCTCCTCCCAGCTCCGCTATAAGCTCAACACAACGACTCTGCTGTGAGTCCTTTACAATCATTTTGACTAATCAAATCTCCGGATAAAATCAAATCTCCAGATGAGATCATGTTGATTGAAATCAAATTTGATAGTTGCCTTCCATGATCTTTTGACTCTTCCAATCTGGTAAGAAGATCAAGAGAGATCTCTCAATTAACTAGAGAGGATCAATGGAGTATCCCTTATTTAGCAGAGCGAATCAAGGGAGTGGCACTACATGCTATTTCTGATCGCAGAAGCTGTTTCTAGCCTCGCGGTGAGGCTACTTTCCAGATACAAAACAGATTGACTCAATCTGTTTTCAGATTTTTCAGGGCGATTATATCCCTGTTCTCCCTATAAATAGCCTACCAGAGGTACACAAGGGGAAGAGGAGAGACGGGTCAGGATAGAGAGGAGATTAGAGATCTACTCTCTCTTCTAAGAATTCAGAGAATTGCTTCTCTAATCCTACAAGGATAAATTCAGGATGCTAATACCCTAAGATCTTCCTCCTTCTCAAGGAATTTTCAGAATCAGGCGAGAAGGAATTTCCAAGTAGAGGCAGCTCGAAAAGCAGCAAGAGGGCTCTACCGATCCTCTGTTCTCCGATTCCCCGAACCAAGCAAGAAGGGGTCCTATTAGGAGGCAGTTCGATCATCTGACCCATCGCATCGTCAAAGGATAAAGTGATCGTGCGCTGATCAGATTCCTATCGGCACATTTTCTCAGAAATCTTAGAAGAGATCTACCTGTAATTTTGTTTTCGATTACTTGTAATTTAGCTTCTCGATCTCTTTTCTAAGTTTTTCCCTTTGCAAAATTAATGAAAAACAAGATGGCAACTCCGCTGAAGATTTTAGTCTTCTGGCGCAACAAGGAGACGGTGTCGCAATGCGACGGTCTATCCTGAGCGTGTTACCTTCGAAAACTTGGTCGTTCATTTCGACCAAGAAAAATTTGAAGAGCTCCTCTCTGAAGGTAGTCTAGTGCTCCATATACGGAAACATAGGAAGGTCTTAATGGCCAAGGTTTTAGAGCAGAAACCAAAAGGAGCCTCCTCCCAACTCCTCTCAGCCTCGCGCGAGGCTAGCCAGATTCCCTGCGAACCTAAATCTCCTCTTCCAAAGCAGATGTGGAGACCAAAACAGAAAGCTCCGTGTGAAGCTTCAGGTGTGGCTATGCCACAGGCTCGCCTGTCACGCGAAGATAAAGGTAAAATGCCTGCCTGCTTTGCCGAGACTATCAGCCGCGAGGCTAGGGCAGCAACTCTGCCTTCGCCCAATCCAGGAGCAGTAACTCCTCGCGCCAAGCTCGTTCTCACGAGCAAAGTTGCTCATGATGTGATAAGCACAGCGCCAGTACCTCAGGGTACGCGCGAAGTTCCTATCCGTGCTAACCACCTTCACAGCAAGGTGGCGAACAAAGCACCACAGCGTGCTTCGCTCCTTGACTCCTTAAGCGCTAAGTTCGTTCTTCACAGCGGAGCAAAGGGATCTCCCTAGGTGCTGATAGCGGTGCTTATGCAGCTTCAGCGCCTAAGGGTGCTCCCAATATTTTTTGACACGAAGCTAGAACTAAAGCACCATCTAGTGCCAATCACCTCTGCGGTGATGAAAGGAACGAGGCATCATCTTGTGTTTTGCTTCTAAAGCTTGCAACAAGAAGGTGTTGTCGAAATTACCTGAATGCATCAATACGCGATCTACCTGAGCCTCTGCCCTGAGTCGCTTAAGCTCGGCTGGGTCCGACTTGCGAGAATTCTTAGCAAGCAAACGGAGGTCAGAATTACTCCAGACTTCTCCCTCCTGTTGTCAACAAGTGGAATGTCAGTTGGTGACGGTCCACTCCGTCCACTGTTGCTTGGGACCAATCCCCACAACATCGGTTCAAACTTCTGAGAAACCTAAGTCTCGAAAGAAGAAGACAGTGAAGGTGCCTCACCTCACAACTGCCTCTGTCAATATGATAGGCAGAGGAAGGGATCTACTACGATCTCAAAGGAAAAAAATAGGGGGTTCGCACTCCTTCATTCAGTTCTCTAGGGCCCGACTATAGCCCCAGCTTAGGTCAGGTTCTGGTCGAGCAAAAGGGTACCTTCCAAGGTACGATGCCCTATAATTATGGATAACCTTCTTCCTCAGAAGCTATGTTGCCAGAGCCATTGAGACACCAATTCCAATGGTCTGATGATGAAGAAGAAGCCAGCGACTATGCTTCCTCTGCCACCATCAGCTCTGTTCAGGCAAGGTTTGTATCAGCCAATATGGCTAATAATAACAATGATGATGATCTCCGTCATCGCATCGAGGCACAGGAGTAGATTCCAAGGCCCAACAAGAAGCCTTGGACAATATCCAGCAAATATTGCCTCAGTTCCTGACAAACCGGAATAATGATAACACAATCGGTAGTTATCACGTCAATGAGGAGAACAACAACAATGAACCTCCAAAGACAGATCATTCAAAGGAAGGCTCTTCAATCGATGCCAAAGTGATCAAAGGCATCCAAGCTCAGATCGCATCCCTGGCCCAAAGGGATGAACTGAAGAAAGTAGGGGCAGTCCGTCCTTACTCTTTGGAATGGATTCAGTCCCATATCTGCCAAATATCAAGCCACCAATGTTGCACTCGTATGATGGCAAAAGCTCGCCAAATCAACACATTTACTACTTCCGATCGCAAATTGGTAATGTAGTAGGTAATGATGCTATCATGGCCAGATTGTTCATTGGCACCCTTAAGGGGGTAGCCTTTGATTGGTTTAGGAGTCTCCTTGCGAACTCCATCAATTCCTAGCTCGACTTGAAAACCCGATTCCTCTCCCGATTCTACGAGGATGATACCGAGGTGACCATGGACACACTCCTTTCGGCAATTCAAGAAGGAGGAGAATCTGTATGGGATTACATAGAGAGATTCCACAACCTTTCTCTTATGTGCCCTGCAGATATGCCGTTGCCTATGTTGCTTCAGACGTGTAGGCATAACTTTCTCGACCAAGTGGAAGTTCACATGGGAGCCGTCAAAGCCCACACTTGGAAGGAGCTTATTGAATAAGCTGAGATAGCTGAAAAATCAGCTAAAAAGTTTGAGACCCCCAAAAGCAGGTGGGGAATCAACAACAAAAGCTATGACAGAGCTGAATCTTTTGATACATCAGCATTGGAAGTATATGGAGGAACTCGATCAAAGAAAGGTAATTCCAACAGGACTTCGGAGTATCAGAGACAATGCTCCTTCAAAGATGAGCATGTGGTGACACTTTTTCGCTTGCTCAATAAAGGCAACAAGCTCAAGTTGCCAGAGGCTAGACGCCCAAATGAAGTGGGACAAACAAACGATCCCAACTATTGTCTTTTTTATAGGATGGTTCATCATCCTATTTGCAGGTGCAATGCCTTAAAAACAAAATCCAAGCACTAATCAAAGTAGGTGTTTGACTCTGAAGTCAGAACATAAAAAGGCCACTGCATAACTCCTATCTTGAAAGGGAGTACGGAGGTAGTCAACTCTACTTCCAAAAGCCATGGGTCTTATCCTGTCAACGGCTAAAACAATGGGACTCAAGCCAGTCCAAAGCTAAAGTCAAGTCTTGCAATATCTCTCGCAGCAGATGACACCGCATCAGTTACTCCTCTCAACAGCTCTGAAGAGGAGACAACCGTCTCAACCGCTATTTGATAGCCGACGAGACACAACAACCAATGTCGGAAAACACGCAGGGGGTTGGAATATGTCAGTCCACCAACCAAATGAGGATAACCTTTCGTAGTAGAGGCAGTCTAAACGAGTGGAGCTTATCGCCTAGCGAATCCAAATGATGACACGCTCCTGATGCCAATCAACGACAAGTGCTATACATGATCACGTTAACACTATACCTCTGATCAAAGAAGTACTATACATGATCATGTTAACATCACACCTCTGATCATCAAGTAAGACTCGTCTGACTGTTTCATCTCCTCAAGGAGTCCTTTTCCACAGATGGAATCAATTTCAACCATCTTTGCATTCTTCTTTCAGCAAATCAATTCAGCTTCACAATGATCTTGAATGAGTCGAATTCATCGAAGAAGGTTCGTGATGCATCCTTGCAGGACCTTTCTAATGTTTCCACATTTATGTTCAGATTTGATAATCAGCTATGATTAAAGTCTTGATTATGACGCACAAAAGTGAAACTCCATGAGGAATCTCGACTTACTCGATATATTTCATGTGAAGTTTGTACTCCATATCTAGAAACATAGATCAGCTAAGAATCAGAGTCTTGATGAACAAAAGGTGACGCTCCATGAGAAATGTCGATCTACCTGACAAATTTTCCATGAAGTTTAGACTTAACTCTTTAATTTCCAGCGAGATTTTAGAGGTCACTAGTGGAATACAGAAATGTTTACTTCATGTGACACAATCTGAAGCCTTCAGTGAATAAGGGTAGAGAAAAATAATGGCTTCTAAGCCCAATTAAAATCCTCAATAACTCATCATGCTGAGAGGAATAGCATAGCTAACCCAACTCAAATGGTAGTTGGTAAATGCATATCAAATCTATTGACAGCTGAAGATTTGCTAAAAATCCTAAGGGACCTGTTCCTATTTGATTCCCTCTCCAAAATCACTTACCAATTCCCATCCATGGAATGGTAAGACCACATAGAAAGGTACTCATATCCCTTGCGAAATGACGAGTCTAACCTATCATGTTAACATTAAACCTCTGATGGTGAGATTCTAGCCTATTCCCTGACGGATAAAACCAACGTCCCCGCGAGTTTGGTCAACATCCCCAGTGAATAAACTCCGCTTGTCATTCCCTTCAATGATCTACTCAAATTACTGTTATGTTTAAACACCTCTAACAGTAAAATGATTCCTTGTCAAGTTAACATCACACCTCTGACAAGTTGTTTTATAAATCCCCACAGAGTTCTCTGACATATAATCTTTCATGAGATTCATATTTCTCAGCTCCCCAGCAAATCTCTAGTAGACTCTCTTCAGAGTCTATTATTTCCACTCAGTCCCTAATGGACACTCTTGGTTGTCATGTTAACAATACACCTCTGACAATTTCTTCCAAAATATCCAAAGGAGATATCAATTTCCCACGAAATTTATAATCGAATCCTATTTCCCCCGTGGGGGTTATTCCTTTTACTGTTATGTCCAGCTTGTCACCTCTAAACGGTAGAATCCTGAGCTTGGTGGCTTCTCAATCAGTTATGTCCAGTTTATCACCTCTGAACCGACAGATAACTAATCTCATCTTTCAGTCCAGTAGGGACTATTCCTTTGTCGTTATGTCCAGTTCGCCACCTCTAAACGGCAGGGCTTTGAGTCTAGCAATTCTCAATCAGTTATGTCCATATTACCTCTGAACCGACGGATACCTAGATCTCCCTTCTTATGGTACTTTAACTGTCATGTCCAATTCGCCACCTCTGAACAGATAAGTCCATAACTGTGTTCTCCTTCCCTCTACCAAGATCAGGAGTTCTTACTGTCATATTAATACGACTACCTTTGAACAGCGAAGTATGAGCCTGATATCTCTTAGTTGGTCATGTCCATATTACCTCTGAACCAACGGGCGCTCAGATCCAATTCACCCTTGCAGTCCCTAGTGGCTAGCTGCTAAGTTAATGCGACTACCTCTGGCAGCGGATTTGGAATTTAGTGTGTCTTAGTCTATCATGTCCAGTATATCACCTCTGAATAGATGGGTCCCTAAAATCGGATTCACCTTCATTTTGTCATAATGTCTAGATTATCACCTCTGAATGACAAAATTTCAAGCTTGGTGACTTCTCAATCGGTTATGTCCAGTTTATCATCTCTGAACCGACAGTAGTCAAGTCTCGACTTTTCGTTTACTGTTATGTTCAGTTCGTCACCTCTAAACAGTAAACATTTAGAGTTTGATAATTCTAATCGGTTATGTCTAGTACGTCACCTCTGAGCTGATGAATATCCAATCTCACCTTTCTTTATGTTATGTCCAATTCGTCACTCTGAACGACAAGGTTTCGTGTCTGGTGATTTCTAATCAGTTATGTCCAGTTTGTCACCTCTGAACTGACGGATATCCAGATCTAACTTTCCAGTCTGGTAGGGACTCTTCTCGCTGTTATGTCCAGTTTATCACCTCTGAACAGCGAACCCTCTTTTCTAGCGATTCCTAACCTGTTATGTCCACATTACCTTTGAACAGGTAGATTCCTAGATCTGCTCCCCTTTGTCCCTAGTGAGTTCTCATACTCAAACTGATTTTATCATGTTCCTAACCTCTAAATAATTATCAGTCATGGTTCTAATTTGGGGAATTCTACTTGGTGAATGCTCTTCCTTTGAACACCAGAGGCAATTCAAAGTATTTCAAAATCTGAACTATCCCATTGCGGATTTACAAAAACTTTGAAGGGGGTCTTGTTGACACTCTAAAAAAGATAAGATTCCTAACACGCCTGAACAATATCAAACTTGTTAATACCTACAAAAGACAAGTGGCAGACAAGCCGACGACCAGTTCTTTAGCTATCTCAAAGGAATGAATCAGCAACTTGGATTCTTCTAATCCAGTGAAGCAGACAGTAAGCCAAGATTGTCCTTAAAAGCTCTTGATAAGGCCCAAGCAGGTCTAAAGACACTAAGTTAGCTCAACACTTAGTTTCGCACGAACCCACGAGATAAGTCTTGCATGAGAAACCAAAGTTGCTTAGCGTCGCAGGAAGCTCCTTCATATCCTCGCTGCAAGCTAACTTACAGCTTCGCCTAGAAATGCTCAGTTAATTCCACAGAGAGTTAGCTTCGCTTGAAGCTCCATGCAGCTGCATGGAAGGGTAACTGGTAGTTTCGCCACAAGGTTTATCTAGCTCCGCTGAGAGCTTTCTTCTAGCTTCGCCAAAAGCTCATCCCAGCTCCGCTATGAGCTCAACACAATGACTTTACTGCGAGTCCTTTACAATCATTTTGACTAATCAAATCTCTGGATAAAATCAAATCTCCAGATGAGATCATGTTAATTGAAATCAAGTTTGGTAGTTGCCTGCCATGATCTTTTGACTCTCCCAATCAGGTAAGAAGATCATGGGAGATGTCTCAATTAACTAGAGAGGATCAAGGGAGTATCCCTTATTTAGCGGAGCGAATCAAGGGAGTGGCGCTACATGCTATTTCTAGCTTCGCAGAAGCTATTTCTAGCCTCACGGTGAGACTACTTTTTAAAACAGATTGACTCAATCTATTTTTAGATTTTCAGGGCAATTATACCCCTGTTCGCCCTATAAATAGCCTACCAGAGGCACACAAGGGAAAGAGGAGAGACGTGCCAGGATAGAGAGGAGATTAAAGATCTACTCTCTCGCTTCTAAGAATTCAGAGAATTGCTTCTCTAATCCTACAAGGATAAATTCAGGGTGCTAATACCCTTAGATCGTCCTCCCTCTTAAGGAATTTCCAGAACCAGGCGAGAAGGAATTTCCAAGCGGAGACAGCTCGAGAAGCAGCAAGAGGGCTCTACCGATCCTCTATTCTCCAATTCCCCGAACCAAATGAGAAGGGAGTCCTATTAGGAGGCAGTTCAATCATCTGACTGATCGTATCGTCAAAGGGATAAAGTGATCGCTCGCTGATCAGATTCTTACCGGGACATTTTTCCAAAAATCTCAGAGGAGATCTACCTGAAATTTTCTTTTCAATTACTTATAATTTAGCTCCTCGATCTCTTTTGTAAGTTTTCCCCTTGGCAAAATCAATGGAAAAACAGATCCTAATTCCTCTAAAGGAGGTACCCATTCCATTGAGGCAAACATAGCTACCGAAGCTAAACTAGTTATTGTAATGCGAAGAGTAGAAGCTCTAGAAACTAAGGAGCCAGTCTCTGTGAACCAAATCAGCCCAACACCCTCGGTGGGCTGTACTTACTGTCAAGCCATGAACCACGTGTTCAAGGAATGTCCCATCTTTTTAGCTTAACAATTGTTACCCAAAAATATGAATACAGCCTTCACAAGGCCCGCCAACAATCCTTACACTCCAACTTACAATCCTGGCTGGTGGAATCACTCGATTTTCTCATGGAGCCAAAATAAACAATTCTCACCTTCCACCATCAGTCCAATTTTTCTATTTATCAACAAACATTTCCTAACCAAGTTCCCCTAGGTCCCCACTTTGAAACGAACTCAACTGATTTTGAGAAGATTCTTGCATCTTTTGTGCAAAATACAGGACAAGCCATATCGAGGTTAGAGGTCCAAATGAGTCAGTTAGTTGGTTCCCTAAGTGAATGACCCAAGGAAACTTTATCTAGTCAACCGGTAGCAAACCCTAGAAACTCTAGTCAAGTTCATTCAGCTCAAGAGGATCGCATCAACCAATGTAATTTGATTCATACATTGTGGTCAGGAATAACCAAGATCAACACCACCAAGTTCCAAACAAGCATCCACCTCTCCTAGTCCCACTGCACCTCAACTTGACTTTGACAACACTAAAAAAGATAAGTCACATGACATATGCACAAGCCTATAGCACCCTACCCAAACAGGCTTAAAAACAAATAAAGTGCACAAATGGATAAGGTATGTGAGATTTTTAATCAAGTTAAGATCAATGTACCTCTTCTTGATACAATCCAACAAGTTCCTAGCTATGCTAAATTCTTTTAAGGACATGTGCACCAAGAAGAAAAAGACTAATGTGCCGAAGAAAGTTTTTCTAGCCACTAACATTAGTGAGCGCTTGTCCAATCAAATCCCTATCAAGTACGAGGATCTGGTTGCCTACCATTTCTTACACAATAGGTCAAACTGCAATTAATCATGCACTTCTTGATTTGAGAGAAAGTATCAACTTACTCCTTTTCTCAATCTACCAACAACTTGGGTTGGGTGAGCTTAGTTTCACTAAAGTTACAATCCAATTAGCTAATCTATTCGTAAAAATTTTCAAAGGAGAAATTACAGATGTCCTTATCTGAGTTGGGGAGTTTATCTATCCAGTAAATTTTATTGTTCTTGAGACCCAACCTGTATCCACTCCAAGGTCTCAAACTCCCGTTATCTTAGGGAGTCTATTCCTCTTAACTGCAAATAAGATCATAAATTGTAGAAATGGATCAATGAGGTTGACCTTTGGAGACATGACTAAAGAGGTCAATGTCTTCAACCTAGAAAAATAACTTTGCAAGGTAAAAGACCAAACGTTTGACGTAAACTTCATTAAGAACAATTATGAAGAAGAAAGTGAAGGTATAGAGAATGAGTCTCTATTTCTTGATGAATTATTTGAGGATAAATGTACTTATATTAATGAGAAGACATATGTTGGAGATTCTAATTTTAGAGTCCCTTTTAAAAAAAGAAAATTTGATTTGAGTGTCTTTACTATCGATGAGCCAATCAATGATATACCGCATAAGAATATAATTCAAGAACCTCCGATTGACTTAATCTTTGAAAATCTCTTTGAAAAAGAACTCATGTATTTGGATGAACCGATTAGAGATATTTTAGTTAATTACACCCCTCCAGGGAGAAGTGTTGATCTAAGTTTTGAGGAGATATATGAAACTGAGCTAGAATTCTTAAACATTCATCGTGAGGAAGTTCCAACAGAGAGGTGTGATGGTAATTAAGTTTTGAATAGTGGATGTAGACATGTGAGAAAAAAGAGTTTAAGGAAGGTAAGATTGGGGAGGAACAGAGCTAAAATAAAAAAAGATTGGCCTCCCCATATGTCCTATAAAGAGAACCCATTGGAATGATAGGAAGCGAGCTAGAGTAATGAAACAAAAAAAGATCCAGGTGTGGGAGAATCATCTGTTGTACATGTATTTGTATATTATTATTATAATTATTTACCTCTTTTTACACTTTATTTCATGCATTCATGCATTACATTTATACATTGAGGACAATGCATGAGATAGGTGTAAGGGGTAACCAACTAACATAATAATAAAAAATAATAATAAACCAACTAAAAATAAGTTACATAGAAAATTTTCAAAATAATTTTTTTAAAAAGAACTTTTTGAAAAAGGAAATAATATTTTGATTTATCTTTTATAAGTAATTAAGTTAATTTTAAGGAATATGAAATTCATAATTAGAATTTCTTACTACTTAGTCAAAATAAGAGTATTTGTTTGATTTTTAGGTTTAGAAGGAAAATTGAAAATGTAATTCAGTATTGATATCTTTACCTTGATCAAATATACATGCTTTATACACTTACACATTTGGGATTCAAAAAAAAACACTTGTGTCTTAAAAAAAGTATATATATAAATAAAACAAACTTATTTATTAATTAGTTAGGTACTTTGACCTAAGAAAGTCTTGGTATTTACACAAAAAGTAATTAGGTAAATTGAAAATAAAAGAAGAGAAAAATATATATTATATGTATTAACATATCTAATAATCAATTAGCTAGGTATTATGGCCTCAAGAAGCCTTGATACCTACCTGAAAGAAAATTAGATGAGTTATATATATTAAAAAAAAGAAGTGCTTAAAGGGTAACGAAGTGGTAATACTTCAAACTTCTTAAAAAAAAAAGAAAGTAATAAATGTATAAGGAATGAGAGTTGAAGTTGAAGAATCCTAAGTAAAAAAAATTAACGTTCATAAAGATGCATATGACTTGGGGTAAAGATAATAGGCTCGATAAGAAGTTCAGCTTGAATCTTAACCTAAATTGATAAATAAATATTTGAATAAAGACAAAGTATAAGAATGATCAATTTGGTAATCCTAAATACTTATAAATTGTTTAATTTTTACAAAGATATTTCAAATATTTCCCTCTTTTAAAATGGAATTTCAAAAATACTAACATTTTATTTTTCTTACTTTACGGATTTTGTGGGTGTAATCTGCTGAAAACCCTCATGAGTCAACACTCGTCCTTTAGGGGTAACCTAGAGATTTAATGACTTGTTACACATGCTAAGTGCAATCGTGATAACAACAAAAGGGATATTAGGATAGTTAGATTAGTTTTTTTTATTTTTTTTATTTTCACTTAAGGACGAGCAAAAAGATAGATGTGAGATGTGATTGGTCATCAATAATGCATATTATTATTCACATTTTCATGCTTAATTTTTGTTAAAACATTACTATTTAATTCATTTATTATTTAGTGATATGCAGGCCTCCACAATCCAAGAGAAAGTTCAAACGAAGACCAAAAAGCCCACAGTTACAATGAAAATGAAGATTAATTGGGAAGATAAGGAAATCTTTTATTCTATCACATTTAAATTTAGGTTTTAAATTAATTTAATTTAAAACCTAGAGGAGAAAAAGGATAGAACATGATAAATCCTCATCACAATTAAAGATAGAGGTGGATTCTTATTCAAATTTCGGTTGCTTGTACCACAAGTCCTAGAAGATGAAGGGGATAAAACGAAATCTATTTGGAGAGAGAAGGAGAATCCAAAACTAAATTTAGATTTGGATGTAACTTGCTTCTCAAGTTACCTAGAGATAAATGATATTTCAAAATTCAGGAATCAAACGAAGATTTCGAGGATAGATCTCCACATAAATGGACGAGATGAAGCCATGCACCAAAGCGTGTGACCAGACTCCACAAAGAGTCGCGGCCTCACCTTTTTTGCAACGAAAATGCAGGGGTCGCGTGCATTGAGGTTTGGTGGAGGTGATGTACTGGAACTCTACTTCTCAAATTTGCCTATAAATACCCTTAAAGAGCAACAGAGCAGAGGCATCTCAGAGATTGATTATCGGATTATTTGCTTAACCATTTTATTTTTCAAATTTCTTTGTATTATTTTGCTTTCTATTTGGAGAAGAAGATTTTTGAAGAAGAGGAAGAACTTGTAATTGGCCGGTGACATACATTAATAAAGGTTCATTATTCTTTTCATCTCTCTTGCTCTTTAATTTAGTTTTTATTGCTTTAGTTTCTTTTGTTTTTTTCTTCTTTTCGTATTGATGCAACTTTCTTTCTTCATAATAAATTTTGATAAAATAAAAAAATACGAATAACTAAATTAACTTATAGTTTACTAATCTCTCGTTAACTAAGTTTAGTCTAAAAGATGAACTGATTGAAATTCATGCTTAATAAAAACCCTAGGATTGAATTGATAATTCTTGAAGATGAATAATTAATTAAGTTGAATTAATTTAGGGTTGCACTTTTTCATGATTATTCTTAGTTCATATTTAGAAACTTTGATAACATCTTGTTAGGTTTGAAAGACTTTTCTTATGCTATACTTAGAAACCAGGATGAACTAAAGTTTAATTACAATTAATGTACTCTAATTTAGGTTTACAATATTTTTACTCATCTTACTTGATTCTCAATCAAAACCCTAGGGTAGATTTTTATGGCTTCAACATGATGTTCTTCCCTCTTAGACTAATACTTTGTTGTGGTAGATGATTAGTAGACTATAATCTCTTTTACTTAATTAAAATCTTTTCTCACAATCAATATTATTTTTTTTCAAGTTATTTGTTAGAGAATTCATTCCAAAAGCTTCCATCGCATCCTTCCCTGTGGATTGACTCCTCTAGCCCTTTCTATGCGGATAAATTGAGAAGAGACTAAGAAATTTCTAACCTTGACTTTTTTCTTTATTTTCAATTCAATTTTCTTTTCTCAATCAAAATTTTATCGCAATGCTTCAAAGCTCCAAGCGAAGCTATCACTAAGCTTCAGGAGAAGCTATAAGTTAGTATTGGCCCAAGTTTACAATCAACCGATTTTTGAGTTTTGATGATTACAAAATATATATAGTTATTTGTACTAATCATTTTTAGTGTTTAAGTGTGTTTCAGGATTCTAAGGATTCATGGTGTGCTCTTCCCTAAAGGAAGATCGTTTTGACTCAAGTTGGTTCATTTCGGGTTCAAGATATAAGAATTTTAAGATCACATATGGAGGAGCGCACTTGAAGACTTTGTAGTCACGTAGAACCTATGTAAGACTTAGTTTGTTAAAGAATGAGGTTGTGTTAAATTGGCTCAAGCAAACACACACATTTTCCAAAATACGGTTTTTATTTTTGATTTTTGATTTAAGTTCATGCTTTGATTTCTATACATGACTCAAATTTTTATAAATTTTATATCTTGTTTACATCATGTATACCTACCTTTTCAGTATGATACTTAGTCATATTTCCTTACAAAATTAATTTGAAATTTTTTCCAAAGTTCAGGAAAAATCCTATAAAAATTCTGTTTCAGGCCTGTCGGTCGACCGGGCAGTCGATCGGTCTATTCCAGGCCTGGCCGGTCGATCGGGCCGGTCGACCGGGCCTTGAGAACAGGGCGTGCATGTTGTGCACGTCTGTCGGTCGACCGACCGGTCGACCGACTGGAACTACTTTGCTCTCTGTTTCTTATCGGTCGACTGATCGGTCGACCGACAATTCTAAAGAAAATTTTCTTTTGGCTTCCGGTCGACCGACCGGTCGACCGAGTCTAACGGCTAGTTGCCAATTGGACTGCCGGTCGACCAAGGCAGTCGACCGACAGCCGTCTCCAGCCGCCAACGGCTAGTTTTCTGAGGTTGTCTCTTGGGATTTGTTTGAGATTTTGGTGTCAGCTATTTCTGAATTTTTAGCAGCTATTTTCTGACCTATCAAGCTAGTTCTAATCATATTTTGATCACCTTTAATCTCTATAAATAGTGAGGATTGGTCTCTTGCAAAAGATAAGAAAATACCTATTGTTTTCGAGTTTCAAAAGAAAGAAAAAGTGTTTCAAAGCATTCAATTCTTTTGAGCATTCTTGGCTACTGATTTTCAGTTCTTTTTCAAAGCAATTTTTCTTCAACTGAGTTTGTTTTTCTCACTACACTTCTTGAGCCAAAATATCCTCCTCATTCTATAAGGAAGTTGTAAAGAGAAGTTTGTGATCCCTTGTTGATCACTTGGTTACTTGTTCTTCTTGCATTGTGATTCCTCTTCGGTAGAGGATTGGATTGGTGGAGTTCGGTACTCCTGTCTTCAGTAGACCTCTTATAATTGGTGGAGTTCGGTACTTCGGTCTTCGGTAGACCTTGTAATTCCTCGGTGGATATAGTGGAAACCCTTCACGGTAGTGAAGGCGGGGAGTAGAGCGGTGGCTCGAACCTCGAAACAAACCCTTTGTGTTTGCGATTGATTTCTTTTCTTTGCTATTCTTTATTGCTCTTAAATTTTAGCTTGTGATATTGCTCTTTATTTCTAACTTGTGTTATATTTTGTGTGCACTTCATCATTGCATTCTTTTCATTCCTTGCTAATTTGTCGATCAACACTCATACAACAAGATTGCAATACGTACCTCAAAATCTTATCTAGAGGAATCACGAGGAAGGAATTCAGAGCCCTTCACCGGGTATTCGGCTTCTAGTCTTGTTTTGTGCGATCGTTGCATCATTTTTCATACTTATTTAAAAAGATCATTAGATTAGCTTTAACACCTATTCACCCCCCTCTAGGTGTTTTTCAGTTAGCTCTTGGCGGAGCTGCCTCTAGCCTTCAGGCAAAGCTAGAAGTGAGCTCTCTGTAGAGATATGAAAAGCTTCATGCGAAACTAGAAATGAGCCCTATGTGGTGCTATGAAGAGCTTCATACAAAGCTAGAAGTGAGCCCTCTACAGAGGATACAAAAGCTTCACGTGAAGCTAGCCTTTTGGGTACAAGCGGAGCTAAGTATTTTAGCTAACTTAGCTTCATAGGAAACATTGGGCCTACTGCCTACTTAACTAAATCAGTAGGATCCAAGTCACTGCTTTGTTCCTTTGGGGATGGGCAGAAACTGATCATCAGTTTATCAACGACTTGTCTTTTAAAAGTGGCGACAAGTTAGACATCGTTCAGACAGGTTGTAGTGTTGTCCAGGAGCTCGTTTTTTCAGAGTGTCAATAAGATGATTATTGTAACCAACTCCAGTACATTTATGGAATATGTTACACTGTCAAATCATCCCACATTTCAAATATTGCAATAACCCCTACTCCAATGTGGACTATTATAGAAGGTAGCAGAAGTCACTCCCGCCACGAAGGTCAGAATTCAAACCATTACAGAAGAATCATGACATGGAGTTATTAAAATCTGGAAGATGTGCACTTCCAATGAAAGCCTCCCCATGTATATATCTAGGAAAAGAAGAGAAAAGAAAGGATCCACAACTAGAAAACTTAAAAACTAAGACTTCCCTTCCACTACAGAGAAAAGAGATCCCAAAACAATTATTCCATTGTATTTAGAAACTAGATTAGGGTTCTAACTCTATTGAGTTCACTGTAACCTCATGAGAATAGTGAATTCTCTCCCTCTCCCTGTGTTTTTTTCCCAAATTGGGTTTTCATGTAAAAATTGTGTTTTCGCATTGTCTTTTTTACTCTCTCCTAATCATTATTACAAATTAAAATGTTGATAAATTCTCTTTGAGAATTTATCCCTATACTTTTTGTTCTTTCATTGAGATCTGAGTCCCAAATCTCAGATTTCTCCCCTGCCAAACCCCTTCTCAAAAAGCCTCGCCAACAAACCATGGCCCCGAAAAAATAGCTGACCACCGGCGAAGGGACCACCTCCAAGCGCAAATTTGTTACCATCGCTGGGGACATTATCCCCCAAGCGGCCTCAGACCCATCGCAGAAGATATTATCGCCACGCCTTTGCAGGGAGCAACTGGAGGCATCTGCCCATCGTCCATTTACAAAGCCCAACTCCTTCAAATGTTAACTGATATGAAGGAAGAATTGGTGAATCAGCAAGTTCTGTTCGACTGCGAGCGGGAGAAAGCAGAACGGGATCGAGAACACGCAGCTCACAAACGGAAGGAGATGAAATACCTGAACGACCACCTCCTTGCCCAGATCGCGGTTCTCCAGAACACCCGAGTACCGCCCCAGTCCCCAAAGAGGTTCAGCGCTAAGGAGGCTACAAATGGTGAACAATCTCAAATCAGAGGTGTCACAGAGCAGCCTCCCGCACTCTATCAGAACAATCCGATGACGTGTCAAGTTCTTCTCATCCCCTGTAATATCTCTATTTTAAAATATTGTATTTTTATTTTTTTTTAAAGTATTTATTTTGATTTACTGATTATTTTATTATTATTAATTAACTCAATTTATTACTCTTCTTCTTGTGATTATTATCATAATAGATATACAAATTATTTTGAGATAGTAAATAGTAATTTAATTTTATACATTATTACCATTACTTCCTATCGAAATTTTGCTTATTACTATTATTTATAATACTATCATTATCATTTTTAATTGTTATTATTAATAGCAATTATGACTATTATTATTTCATTGATATTTTTATAGCTATTAATATTACTAGTGTTATTATTATTATCATTGATGCTATTATTATTATTGTAATTGTTGTTATTATGATTATTATTACTTAATATTATTAGTATTATTATTAATATTATTATTGTAGTTATTGTCATTGTTATTGTTAATTAATATGCTTGTTATTAATTATTATTTTTAGTTAAGAGTTGTTACTATTATTTTTAGTATTATTATGGTAATTATTCTACTTATTATTATTATTATCATAATTTTTTACTCTTTCTTAGCACATACCTTTTACCCTATAACCCAATACCCATACTCAATCCCCAGACACAACCCAATTCACCCTCTATATAATCTCTTCCCGACCCTAATCTCTTCCTAACCCTAAATCTAATCCTCTTCTCCTCCGTCTCCCTACATGCAGCTGCCATGTATCTCCCCAGAGCACCCTTCCATCCGCCCATGACCGCCACCGCCCTGCCACATACGCAACCACCCCTTCTCCTCTTCGTCGACGGATCGACATTGAAGTCATGAGCTCAGGCCACCCGCAGCACCTTCCCTGCCGCATCCTCCTTGGCTGCCTTTCACCTCCAACCACACCCACAGTAGCCCGTTGCCTCGTACCAGCTATCCATTTATGGCTGCAACCACCACAGCGCAGCCAGCTCCCCTCTCTCTGCACAACCGGAACCAACAGCCTGGAGCTCCTCCCCGATCTCCTAGCATGGCCTGTGTTCGGCAAAAAGCAAGCACAAGAAAAGTAGAAAGGGAGTGGGTCGAAGTTACTGCTTTTGCGATTCTTCCGTAGTAGCGAAGTGGCTATATGGGTCGTATCCACAAGGAGGGAGAGCGATGGAAGCTTGATGCGGCTTTTATGTTCAAGAAAAGAGAATGTTCTTTGTTTTCAAATAAAGAATTGAAAAGTGAAAACAAGTTGTTTCAAGAATTGTTAGAAAATGTTTTGGTAGTTTGTAAAAGTAAGTTTTTCTTAATGGTAAAAACGCATGGCTAACTTTCTACTAATTGTTCCCACTAATCCCTAACTTCTTGAAGATGTGCCTCACGATGGATCATAGGCAAGCTTACCCCTTATGCAATGGAACTATTCACGTGGAAATCGAGTGAAAGTTCTTCCTATAACTTCGCTTTACACGGCAAAAATTCGGACATTCCCGTATCAAGATCCATTAGAAGGGGAGAATACGGGAAGACACGAGTGCACTAATGGTATCGGCGAAGTTAAAAGGAAAGTCTCTAACTTATAACAACAAGCAAAGTACAAAACCCATAGATCATCAAAAAATCATTTAAGTATGAAATATAAGAAGGTAAATGCTTGTAGGTACGTTAGAGTTAGAACCCTCGTCTTAAGATACTATAGCTCTCGTTTGTACAAGGCTTGTTTGACACTATTGACTCATTCGGGTTATCAATCAAGAAGTTAGAAATTAGTAGGTTAGTAGTTAGTTAGCCATGTAATGGAAGAGTTAGTTACACATGGTGAAGAAAAGAACAACAAAAGAAAAGAGATAAAGAGA
Organism: Agave tequilana; assembly: GCA_038442645.1. Lineage (NCBI taxonomy): Eukaryota > Viridiplantae > Streptophyta > Magnoliopsida > Asparagales > Asparagaceae > Agave > Agave tequilana. Next base: position 186,904 of record JAVJIF010007262.1, on the reverse strand, counting down.
AGGAGTTACACTAAAGCAAGGATGTAAAAGCAAATGAAAGCAACTAGTAAATGGAAAGAAGAAAGAGAAGTAATTACTTGTATTATCTTGTCACCTTCCAATACAACTTGTACACACTCTCTCTCTTTCACTCTAATGGCTAAAGCTAGAACTAGAAGAAGAAGAACAACAACAACAACTATAAACTAAAAACAAGATTACAAAAACTTGCTCTAACTCTGGATCTGCTCAAACTGAAGACCCCAGGGGGGTATTTATAGGCACCAGGGAAAAGGGGACCACGTGGGAAGCACGTGGCCCAAAGCGCAGGTGCGCGCGCGCCCAAAGGGCCGCGGAAACGCGACATGGGCCGCGTTTCCGCGGCCCTGCCAGGGCGGCGCGCGCCTGGCTTCGGGCGGCACGTCGCCCAGACTGTCTTCTAGTGTCTTGATCTTCTGGATTTACGATTTCATACCCTGAGCTGACAAAATCTTCACCCTAAAGTCAATGGCTACTTGGTAGGCTTTTAATCATCAATTAAATGGTGATTTAGGTCTTCTTCTTTATTTGCACACCATGGACCTAGGATCAAGCAAGTAAGGTTTTATTAGCAAAATTTTACATGAAATAAATATGAGAATGTGATGAAACTTATGCAAAATTAGAGACTAATCACACCCCCACACTTATCTTTTTGCTCGTCTCGAGCAAAACAAAAATGAGAATATTATTACACCACTTTCGCAGGTGACGCGATTGCACTGAGCTTGTGCAACAAGCCGTTAAACCTCTAGGTTTTCCTAGAGGAGGAGTGTTGTCTCCTGAGGGTTTTCAGCGGATTGCACCCACAAAATCCAGTAAGAAAGAAAAGAAGTTAGTTGTTAGAAAGATTTTTTTTATTATTATTAAAAAGAACTTTCAATTATCTAAGTAAAAATGACCGAATGATATAAGAATTAGGTATAATCCCCATAAGTCCTCTTATATTTTAGCCTTCATAAATGAAGAAACTATGGTACTTCTTCAAATTTAGAAAGGATTTTGTACTTCTAGCTCATTCTTTTATTTTACTTTAGATAGATATGCATAATTTGTAAGTGTGATGTGCTTGGGATTTTTCAACTCAACTTTGAATATCTTTTAATTTTATTAATATTTACTTATTATTCTTGGTTCCATTAGGCTTTGTACTTCACTTATGTAACACATATCAAACCGATGACTCCCAAACCAGATGGTCTTAGGGCACCAGGTGGAAAAACACCCTTCAGGTCAAATATGCAAGTGGAGTAGGCCACGAAATCAAGATTTATATATTAATTAATTATTTTTTTGCCATGAGTAATCATGCTTCTTAAGGCACAATTACCCAGCTTTTTTTTTCTATTTTTTTTTTCAGAGTTGTGTCTCTAAATCCCAAGCATGTGTGTGTGAATTATGCATATTCTATTAAGGCTAAATAAAAGGTATGAGTTATTTTCCTTATCCCTTCTATCTTTTTAGTCAAACCATTCTTTCTTGTTTACTTAGGCAAAAATAAAGATTCCTTAATAAGGTTCCCGTAATTCCTACAATCTTTTGGTATGTTTACAAAGAGTATGAAATTTCTTTTCAATTTAGATTTCTTTTTTTTTTTAAAGAAATTTTTTTTGAAATAAGAAAGAAGAATAAAAAGAAAAAGAAAGAAAAGTGTTAGCATCCCCCCACACCTATCTAATGCATTGTCCTCAATGAATGCATATGGAAATGCGAATGCAATAAATAGGTGGAAGAAATGATGTCACCGTCTTCGTGGACTCGGGCCGGCCAAGTGCGAATAGGCTAAAAAAAATGTAGAAGAGGTAAGCATATAAACAAGTTTTTTTTTTATTTGTTTATTTATTTGTTGTGGTTAGGTGTATGATGGGGCAAAAAAAGTCAGCACACTATCATCCGGAGTCATGGGCTCAGTGGTCAAGAAGGGCTTCAGTCTTTGCCCATTGACTTTGAATTCCGTGTTGTTCTTAGGGTCTGCAATAAGCACAGCACCGTGTGGGAAAACAGTGTGCACAATGAAGGGTCCTGACCAACGAGTTTTCAGCTTCCCCGCAAAAATATGAAGCCTAGAGTTATATAGCAGAACCTTCTCTCCCGGTGCAAAGTTTTTTCGGGTTATGATTTGGTCATGGAAAAGTTTAGTTCTGCTCTTTGTGATTCGGGCATTCTCATAGGCTTCATTCCGTATCTCCTCTAATTCTAAAATCAGCAGTTTCCTAAGTTCACCGGCCTTGGTCAGATCAAAGTTGAGTTGCTTAATTGCCCAGAGGGCCCGGTGTTCTAACTCTACTGGCAGATGACAGGCTTTTCCAAACATGATTCTATAAGGAGACATCCCCAGAACTGTCTTAAAAGCAGTGCGGTAAGCCCACAATGCATCCTTGAGTTTAACCGACCAATTCTTTCGGTTTTGTTCGACAGTCTTTTTCAGAATGAGCTTGATCTGTCGGTTGGTGACTTCAACCTGCCCATTTGTCTGGGGATGATACGGAGTGGATAACTTGTGATTGATGGAATATTTTCGCATCAGAGTTTCAAAAACTCTGTTGCAGAAATGTGATCCATTATCACTAATTATCGCTCAGGGGGTGCCAAATCGGGAGAAGATGTTCTCTTTAAGAAATTTAACAACCACTTTGTTATCATTCGTCTTAGTTAGCACAGCTTCTACCCATTTAGAGACATAATCTATAGCAACCAAAATGAATTGGTTGCCGAAGGAATTGGGAAATGGTCCCATGAAATCAATACCCAAACATCAAAAATTTCAACTTCAAGGATCGGGTTTAGGGGCATCATGTCTCTTCTTGAAATCTTCCCAATTTTCTGACAATTTGCGCATGATTTACAAAAATGATATGAGTCTTTGAACAAAGTGGGCCAGTAGAACACACTTTGTAGAACCTTTTCTGCAGTCTTGCGGGGACCGAAGTGTCCTCCGCATGCAAGGTCATGGCAAAAGCTGAGCACACTCCTCTGTTCCTCCTCGGGTATACATTGTCTAATGATTTGGTCGGGACAATGCTTAAAAAGATACGATTCTTCCCAGAAGAAGTACCGTACTTGGGCAAAGAAGCGGTATTGGTCTTGCTTTGTCCAGTCAGCGGGTAATTGTCCTGTGGCCAGGTAATTAACGATGTCAGCATACCAGGGTTCCTTAAGAATGGCTAGGATGGGCTCGTCTGGGAAATCCTCGTTGATCGGAGCTTGGATGGTTGGTGCATTCGGAATTCGTGAGAGATGATCAGCAACCACATTTTCTATACCTCTTTTATCCCGGATTTCTAAGTCAAATTCTTGAAGCAAAAGGATCCACCGAATCAGTCAGTCATGAGGTATTTCAGAGCCGAGTGATCCGTAAAAATCACCGTTTTTGAACCTAACAAGTAAGGCCGGAACTTTTCTAACGCAAAGACAACGGCCAAGAATTCCTTCTCAGTCGTTGTATAGTTCTGTTGGGCGTCATTCAAAGTCCTACTCGAGTAATAAATCACGTGCTGCCTATTGTTTATGCGCTGTCCTAGAACAGCGCCAATAGCAAAATCAGATGCATCACACATGATTTCAAATGGCTGGGTCCAATCAGGAGCAGAAATGATAGGCGCAGAGATAAGTTCTTGCTTAAGCTTCCCCCATGATTTAAAACACTCATCGTTGAAATCAAAGGGCACGTCCTTAGCGAGCAGGTTGGTTAAGGGCCTCACGATTTTGCTAAAGTCCTTAATGAACCGTCGGTAGAACCCAGCATGCCCTAAAAAGGATTTAATATCCTTGATGCTTTTGGGTGGTGGAAGCTTAGCAATTACTTCTACCTTAGCCTTATCCACTTCTATGCCTCTCCTCGAAATCTCATGGCCCAAGACAATCCCCTGCCTCACCATAAAGTGACATTTTTTTCCAGTTTAGAGTTAGGTTCTTCTCAATGCATCTTTGTAGCACTAACTCTAAGTGATGAAGACACTGATCAAATGAATCTCCGTAGATGGAGAAGTCATCCATGAAAATCTCAAGAAAACGTTCCACCATGTCAGAGAACAAACTAAGCATGCACCATTGGAATGTTGCAGGAGCATTGCACAATCCAAAAGGCATGCACCGATAAGCAAAGGTTCCGAACGGGCAGGTGAACGTCGTCTTTTCCTGGTCTTCTGCAGCAATGGGGATTTGATTGTATCCCGAGTACCCATCTAGAAAGCAGTAGTACTCATGTCCAGCCAAATACTCAAGCATTTGGTCAATGAAGGGTAACGGGAAGTGGTCTTTACGGGTAGCTGTATTCAACTTCCTGTAGTCGATACAAACACGAACCTTGGTAGGCAGTCTTGTTTGTACCAACTCTTTTTCCTCATTTTCTACTACCGTAAAGCCAGCCTTCTTTGGGACCGCATGAACAGGGCTAACCCATTGGCTATCAGAAGAAGCCAACGGCTATGCTTCCTCTGCCACCATCAGCTCTGTTCAGGCAAGGTTTGTATCAGCTAATATGGCTGATAACAATAATGATGATGATCTCCGTCATCACATCGAGGCACAGGAGCAGATTCCAAGGCCCAACAAGAAGCCTTGGACAATATCCAGCAAATATTGGCTCAGCTCCTGACAAACCAAAATAATGATAACACAACCGGTAGTAATCACGTAAATGAGGAGAACAACAACAATGAACCTCCAAAGACAGATCATTCAAAGGAGGGCTCTTCAATCGATGCCAAAGTGATCAAAGGCATCCAAGCTCAGATCGCATCCCTGGCCCAAAGGGATTAACTGAAGAAAGCAGGGGCAGTCCGTCCTTACCCCTTGGAATGGATTCAGACCCATATCCGCCAAAGTTCAAGCCACCAATGTTGCACTCATATGATGGCAAGAGCTCGCCAAATCAGCACATTTACTACTTCCGATCGCAAATCGGTAATGTAGTAGGTAATGATGCTATCGTGGCCAGATTGTTCATTGGCACCCTTAAGGGGGTAGCCTTTGATTGGTTTAGGAGTCTCCCTGCGAACTCCATCAATTCCTGGCTAGACTTAAAAACCCGATTCCTCTCCCGATTCTACGAGGATGATACCGAGGTGACCATGGACACACTCCTTTCGGCAATTCAAGAAGGAGGAGAATCTGTACGGGATTACATAGAGAGATTCCACAACCTTTCTCTTATGTGCCCTGCAGATATGTCGTTGCCTATGTTGCTTCAGACGTGTAGGCATAACTTTCTCGACCAAGTGGAAGTTCACATGGGAGCCGTCAAAGTCCACACTTGGAAGGAGCTTATTGAACAAGCTGAGATAGCTGAAAAATCAGCTAAAAAGTTTGAGACCCCAAAAGCAGGTGGGGAATCAACAACAAAAGTTATGACAGAGCTGAATCTTCTGATACATCAGCATTGAAAGTATATGGAGGAACACGATCAAAGAAAGGTAACTCCAACAGGACTTCAGAGTATCAGAGACAATACTCCTTCAAAGATGAGCATGTGGTGACACTTTTTCACTTGCTCAATAAAGGCAACAAGCTCAAGTTGCCAGAGGCTAGACGCCCAAATGAAGTGGGACAAACAAACGATCCCAACTATTATCTTTTTCATAGGATGGTTCATCATCCTACTTGCAGGTGCAATGTCCTTAAAGACAAAATTCAAGCACTAATCGAAGTAGGTGTTTGACTCTGAAGTCAGAACATAAAAACTCCTATCTTGAAAGAAAGTACGGAGGTAGTCAACTCTACTTCCAAAAGCCATGGGTCTTATCCCATCAACGGCTAAAACAATGTGACTCAAGCCAGTCCAAAGCTAAAGGCAAGTCTTGCAATGTCTCTCGCAGCAGATGACACCGCATCAGTTACTCCTCTCAACAGCTTTGAAGAGGAGACAACCGTCTCAACCGCTATTTGATAGCCGACGAGACACAACAACCAATGTCGAAAAACACGCAGGGGGTTAGAATATGTCAGTCCACCAACCAAATGAGGATAACCTTTCGTAGTAGAGGCAGTCTAAATGAGTGGAGCTTATCGCCTAGAGAATCCAAACGATGACACGCTTCTTATGCCAATCAACGACAAGTGCTATACATGATCAAGTTAACACTATACCTCTGATCAAAGAAGTACTATACATGATCATGTTAACATCACACCTCTGATCATCAAGTAAGACTCGTCTGACTATTTCATCTCCTCAATGAGTCCTTTTCCACAGATGGAATCAATTTCAACCCTCTTTGCATTCTTCTTTCGACAAATCAATCCAGCTTCACAATGATCTTGAATGAGTTTAATTCATCGAAGAAGGTTCGTGATGCATCCTTGCAGGACCTTTCTAATGTTTTCACATTTATGTTCAGATTCGAAATCATCTATGATTAAAGTCTTGATTATGACGCATAATCGGTTGCTAATGTTGCATATTTAGTATCATATTTCCATACTTATTCTAGAATAAAACTTTGCATTGTCTTAATTAATTGCTTAATTTATTTGCAGGCCCATTCTTTAAGGAGATGAAGAGAAATGAGCCAAAGCCCACCAAAATTCTGAATTAAATCAGAATTAATTCGCACTCAGTAAATCAGGGAAAAATCAAGAGGTTGAGAACCAGTTGAGAAGAATCCTCTCAGAGTTGATCGGTTAAAGCCAAGAATCCAAGATCATTTCGTCACAACATGGGACTCAAACTGAAAAACCAACTGAAGATAAAAGCAGAAAGCGAAACCAGGGCGACCCACCAACAGGGTGTGGCCACCTGGCCACACCCTGGCCGCGGAAACGCGGCCAAAGCCGCGTTTCCGCGGCTTGGTTGGGGAGTTCGGGGGAGCGTTTGCTCCCCTGATCTCCCCGGGATCCTCCTCGTGTGGGTTATGCCTATAAAAAGGCAGCATTTGCGCTGAAAATGGACGACCATGCAGAGATAGAATTTAGCCAAGTTTTTCATTTCTTAGTTAGGTTTTTCTTTTCTTTTTATGTAACTTGTATGTAAGCTTAGGTTAGATGATGATTCATGTAAGTAAGAGAGAGAGGCATATGTTGAGAGTGACACCGATGTACCCTCCTCCTTTCTTCCATTATTTCAAGCAATAAAGGTAAACATTTGTTTATGTTCGTATCTTTACTTTCCTTTTCTTTTGCTTTCTTCTTCCTCTTTCTACTTTACCTCGTTTGTTTTTGATGAGAATGCAAGTGAATTCCAAAGCACAAGTATAACGATATTGTGTGAGTGCCAACGATAGTTCATGAAGACGTTCTCCTCCTCAAGATCCGCATTACTTCATGCTTGCCCCGCTTGATGATATAATGCGAATGGGGACTGAGTTCGAGCCTATGATCTATGCGTTGAACGCCTCCGAAGCAAAGGTAGAACATGCAAAGGTTTCCAAGTAAGTCATCAATCAAACTAGGTAAGTAATTCTTAACCTTCTTTCTTTTCTTTTATCACCAACACGATTTCTTTCACTACTTCTTCCAAATCATTCTTTTCCAACTCACTTGTACATAGTCGCTTTCTTTCCCATTTCTTTGTAAATAGTCATTCTCATTCTTTTCCACCTTCTCATTCTACCATTTTTCTTTCTAACTTTAACATAAATTCTTTTTCCTTTTTTTTTCTTAAAATCAGAGAAGAATCTTCGTTTTATCTTCATTAAGATTTCAATAAAGAAACGTAAACGCTTCTATCGCAAAACCCTCCTTGTGGATCACGACCCGCATAGCCACTTGCTATAGCGGTGAGAATTGAGCACTTGCACATCTTTATTCTAAATCTGAAATTCTGTATTTTTTGTGCAGGTTTTGGCTCAATCAACGCACAAAAGTGAAACTCCATGAGGAATCTCGACTTACTCGATATATTTCACGTGAAGTTTGTACTCCATATCTAGACACATAGATCAGCTGAGAATTAGAGTCTTGATGAACAAAAGGTGACGCTCCATGAGAAATGTCGATCTACCCGACAAATTTTTCATGAAGTTTAGACTTAACTCTTTAATTTTTAGCGAGATTTTAGAGGTCACTAGTGGAATACAGAAATGTTTACTTCATGTGACACGATCTGAAGCTTTTAGTGAATAAGGGTAGAGAAAAACATTGGCTTCTAAGCCCAATTAAAATCCTCAATAACTCATCATACTGAGGGGAATAGCATGGCTAGCCCAACTCAAACGGTAGTTGGTAAAGGCATATCAAATCCATTGACAGCTGAAGATTTGCTAAAAATTCTAAGGGACCTGTTCTCATTTGATTCCCTCTCCAAAATCACTTACTAATTTCCGTCCATGGAATGGTAAGACCACATAGAAAGGTACTCATATCCCTTGCGAAATGACGAGTCTAACTATCATGTTAACATTAAACCTCTGATGGTGAGATTCTAGCCTATTCCCCGACGGATAAAACTAACGTCCCTGCGAGTTTGGTCAACATCCGCAGTCAATAAACTCCGCTAGTCATTCCCTTCAATAATCTACTCAAATTACTGTTATGTTTAAACACCTCTAACGGTAAAATGATTCCTTGTCAAGTTAACATCACACCTCTGACAAGTTGTTTTATAAATCCCCACAGAGTTCTCTGACATATAATCTTTCATGAGATTCATATTTCTCAGCTCCCCAGCAAATCTCTAGTAGACTCTCTCCAGAGTCTATTATTTCCACTCAGTCCCTAATGGACACTCTTGGTTGTCACGTTAACAATACACTTCTGACAATTTCTTCCAAAATATCCAAAGGAGATATATTTCCCACGAAATTTATAATCAAATTCTATTTCCCCCATGGGGGTTATTCCTTTTACCGTTATGTCCAGCTTGTCACCTCTAAACGGTAGAAATACTGAGCTTGGTGGCTTCTTAATCAGTTATATCTAGTTTATCACCTCTGAACCGACAGATAGCCAAGTCTCAGCTTTTCGTTTACTGTTATGTCCAGTTCGTCACCTCTGAACAGTAAACATTTCGAGTTTGATTATTCTAATCGGTTATGTCTAGTACGTCACCTCTGAGCTGATGAATATCCAATCTCACCTTTCTTTATCGTTATGTCCAGTTCGTCACCTCTGAACGACAAGGCTTCGTGTCTGGTGATTTCTAATCAGTTATGTCCAGTTTGTCACCTCTGAACTGACGGATATCCAAATCTAACTTTCCAGTCCGATAGGGACTCTTCTCGCTGTTATGTCCAGTTTATGACCTCTGAACAGTGAACCCTCTTTTCTAGCGATTCCTAACCTGTTATGTCCACATTACCTCTGAACAGGCGGATTCCTAGATCTGCTCCCCTTTGTCCCTAGTGAGTTCTCATACTCAGACTGATTTTATCATGTTCCTAACCTCTGAATAATTATCAGTCATGGTTCTAATTTTGGGGAATTCTACTTGGTGAATGCTCTCCCTTTCGAACACCCGAGGCAATTCAAAGTATTTCAAAATCCGAACCATCCCATCCCATTACGGATTTACAAAAACTTTGAAGGGGGTCTTGTTGACACTCTAAAAAAGACAAGATTCCTAACTGGCCTAAACAATGTCTAACTTGTTAACACCTACAAAAGACAAGTGCCAGACAAGTCGATGACCAGTTCTTCAGCTATCTCAAAGGAATGAATCAGCAACTTGAATTCTACTAATCCAGTGAAGCAGACAGTAAGCCAAGATCGTCCTTAAAAGCTCGTGAGAAGGCCCAAGCAGGTCTAAAGACACTAAGTTAGCTCAACACTTAGTGTCGCACGAACTCACGAGATAAGTCTCGCATGAGAAACCAAAGTTGCTTAGCATCGCAGGAAGCTCCTTCATAGCCTCGCTGCAAGCTAACTTACAGCCTCGCCTGAAAATGCTCAGTTAATTCCGTAGAGAGTTAGCTTCGCTCGAAGCTCCGCGCAGCCGCATGGAAGGGTAACTGGTAGTTTCGCCACAAGGTTTATCTAGCTCCGCTGAGAGCTTTCTTCTAGCTTCGCCAAAAGCTCCTCCCAACTCCGCTATGAGCTCAACACAATGACTCTGCTGCGAGTCCTTTACAATCATTTTGACTAATCAAATCTCCAGATAAAATCAAATCTCCAGATGAGATCATGTTGATTGAAATCAAATTTGACAGTTGCCTGCCATGATCTTTTGACTCTCCCAATCAGGTAAGAAGATCATGGGAGATCTCTCAATTAACTAGAGAGGATCAGGGAGTATCCCTTATTTAGCGGAGCGAATCAAAGGAGTGGCGCTACATGCTATTTCTAGCTTCGCAGAAGCTATTTCCAGCCTCGCGGCGAGACTACTTTCCAGATACAAAACAGATTGACTCAATCTGTTTTCAAATTTTCAGGGCAATTATACCCCTGTTTTCCCTATAAATAGCTACCAGAGGCACGCAAGGGGAAGAGAAGAGACGTGCTAGGATAGAGAGGAGATTAGAGATCTACTCTCTCACTTCTAAGAATTCAGAGAATTGCTTCTCTAATCCTACAAGGATAAATTCAGGGTGCTAATACCCTAAGATCTTCCTCCCTCTCAAGGAATTTTCGGAACCAGGCGAGAAGGAATTTCCAAGCGGAGGCAGCTCGAGAAGCAGCAATAGACTTTACCGATCCTCTGTTCTCCGATTCCCCGAACCAAACGAGAAGGGAGTCCTATTAGGAGGCAGTTCAATCATCTGACTGATCGCATCGTCAAAGGGATAAAGTGATCGCTCGCTGATCAGATTTCTACTGGTACATTTTTTCAGAAATCTCAGAGGAGATCTATCTGAAATTTTCTTTTCAATTACTTGTAATTTAGCTCCTCGATCTCTTTTGTAAGTTTTCCACTTGGCAAAATCAATGGAAAATAGACCCTAATTCCTCTAAAGGAGGTACCCATTCCATTGAGGCAAACATAGCTACCGAAGCTAAACTAGTTGTTGTAATGCGAAGAGTAGAAGCTCTAGAAACTAAGGAGCCAGTCTCTATGAACCAAGTCAGCCCAACACCCTCGGCGGGCTGTACTTACTGTCAAGCCATGAACCACGTGTTCAAGGAATGCCCCGTCTTTTTAGCTTATCAAATGTTACCCAAAAATATGAATACAGCCAACAATCCTTACACTCCAACTTACAATCCTGGCTGGTGGAATCACTAGATTTTCTCACTGAACCAAAATAAACAATTCTCACCTTCCAACCATCAGTCGAATTTTTCTATTTATCAACAAACATTTCCCAACCAAGTTCCCCAAGGTCCCCACTTTGAAACAAACTCAACCGATTTTGAGAAGATTCTTGCATCTTTTGTGCAAAATACAGGACAAGCCATATCAAGGTTAGAGGTCCAAATGAGTCAGTTAGCTGGTTCCCTGATCAGTATCTAATTTTGCATAATTTTCATCACATTCCCATATCTATTTCATGTAAAATTTTGCTAATAAAACCTTGCTTGCTTGATTCTAGGTCCATGGTGTGCACATGAAGAAGAAGACTTAAATCACCATTTAATTAGTGATTAAAAGCCTACCAAGTAGCTATTGACTTTAGATTGAAGATTTTGTCAGACCAGGGCATTAAATCGCAAATCCAGGAGGTCAGGTGGACAGAAGCCAGACTGGGCGACACACTGCCCAAAACTGGGCGCGCGCCGCCCAGCCAGGGCTGCAGAAACGTGGCCCAGGCCGCGTTTTCGCGGCTCTTTGGGCACGCACGCGCTCCCGTTTTGGGCCACGTGTTGTTCACGTGGCCCCCTTTGCCCTGGTGCCTATAAAACCCGCCAAGGGGTCTTCAGTTGGAGCAGATTCAGAGTTAGAGCAAGTTATGTAGCTTTGTTTATAGTTTGTAGTTGTTGTTGTTATTCTTCTTCTACTTTTAAGTTTTAGCCATTAGAGTGAAAGAGAGAGTGTGTAAAGTGTTGTATTTGAAGGGTGACAAGATAATACAAGTACTACTTCTCTTCCTTCTTTCCAATTTACTTGTCTTTGCCATTTACTTTTACTTCTTAGCTGTAGTGTAACTCCTTTCTTCTTCACCTCTTTTCTTTTACTTTGTTTTAGTGTAACTCCCTCTCTTTAACTTTTCTTTTCTTTTGTTTTCTTGTAGTGTAACTCCCTCTCTTACTTCTTTTCCTTTATTGTTTCTTTTACTTTTATGGCTAACTAACTTTTCATTAGCATAACTAACTAACTACTAACCTACTAATTTCTAACACTTGATTGATAACCCAAATGAGTCAATAGTGACAAACAAGCCTTGTGCAAACAAGAGCTATGGCATCTTAAGACGAGGGTTCTAACTATAATTTACCTACAAGTATTTACTTTCTTATACTTCATGCTTAATGAGTTTTGATGATTTATGAGTTGTGTACTTTACTTGTTATTATAAGTTAGAGACTTCTCCTTTTAATTTTGTCGATACCAATAGTGCACTCTAGTGTTCCCTTATTTTCGCCTTCTATCGGATCTTGATAAGGGAATGTCCGAGTTTTTGCCATGTAAAGCTAAAGTTTTAGGATGAACTTTCACTCGATTTTCACGTGAATAGTTCCAATGCAAAAGGTTTGTGTTCACCATGATCCATCGTGAGGCTATCTTCCAAAAGTTAGAAATTAGTGGGAGCACTTAGTAGAAAGTTAGCCATGCATTTTTACAACTAAGAAAAAAATCACTTTTACAAACAACCAAAACATTTTCCAACAATTCTTCAAACAACTTGTTTCCACTTTTCAATTCTTTATTTGGACACAAAGAACTTTCTTTCTTCTTGAACTTTGAAGCCGCATCAAGCTTCCATCGCTCTCCCTCCTTGTGGATACGACCCGTATAGCCACTTCGCTACTACGAAAGAATCGCAAAAGCAGTAACATCAACCCACACTTCCTTCTTTTATTTTAGTACTTGCTTTTTGCCGATCAAATTTTGGCGCCGTTGTCGGGGAGGGAACGGCTTTATTGTTCACTACTAAAGATTGTTCTTTGTTTTTGTATGTAGGAGAAGTACCAAGGAGCTCACTATCATGGGAAGCGAAGGAGGTGGCCAAGGACATTGTGCGAGGAGTCATTTGCCCTCGAAAAAATTCGTGTAAAAGCGAGTTTTTCCGATTAAAGTACTAACAAACTCGTTTGCAAGGTTGCCGAAAGCCGCTAAAAAAAAAATTTGTTTTCTAAATTTTTATTTTCCTTGGATGCTTCACCTTATGCATGTGTAATAAATTCAACAGAAATTTACTTGTTGCTTAATTGAAATTTGGATTAGACTTTTGCATTTAGGGCACGTGTCTATTTCAATTCATTTCAATTTCTGTTGAAGAGTGCTGGAGACAAGGTACGTGTGCAATCATATAGAATAGGACCAACATTTTGAAGTGATTTACCGCTTTGAGTGTTACCTTGTTGTGAATAAGCTGCACACTTGCACAATTGACTTTAAGGGCAAAACCCAAATAAACAAGATAAGGTGGGGATTTCATCAACCTTCCTTAGCCCAAAAATCATCTCCAAGTGCACTCACATTTTCCCAAGCCTTAACTAAAAATCAATAGACGTTGGCCCTAGGGACATCTCTGACTCACTAAGAGATTAACCGAGGTTGAAAATTGTAAGAATTATACTCCTACAAAATCGGTGTCTAAGGAAAGTGGATTGAGAGGTAAAGCCTCGAAAGCTCCGTGGTTTGGCATAATTAGGCTCGTGGCTCTGCCCGGATACCTCCCCCCGAGCCCTTTCCTGGCCGATTAGCTTGTAGTCGAGTTCCTGCAACAACCTTCCCCAGAGAATCGACCAGTTAGGAGTCGTCTAGGTCCAGGTACCTTAGACTAAGGCTTGTGGTTTTTTTTCTTTCTTTTGTTTATTTTTTTTCATTCTTTTCGATTGTTTATTGTTTTCATGTTGGTTGTGGTGTGCTGCATGCAAGAGTGGGTGAGAGATCCGTCAACTTCCAGATTAACAAGAAACACTTCTCTACCCTTGCATCCAGAACCGGTGATGGCGTCACTTCAGGATAGATTTTACCCGATCAGAACTTCACTTCCATCTTGCATAAAACTTCCTGAAGCAAACGGTAATAATTTTGAGTTAAAGCCCCAATTCATTAACACTCTTCCAAAATTTCATGGTTTAGAATCAGAGGACGCATGCTTCTTTGTTAGGGAATTTGAAGAAGTATGCCTCATGATGCGTATACCCCAGCTAGGAGACGATACCGTTAGGTTACGTTTCATCCCTTTTTCCCTAAAGGACCTAGCTAAGAAATGGTTGTACAGCTTGGCAGCAGATTCAGTCACGACCTGGGATGATTTCGTCAAGGCTTTCTTGAAGAAATTCTACTCCATTCACAAGACTGCCCTCATTAGGAAGAACATCATGCAGTTTAAGCAAGACCCGAGCGAACCATTTTGGAGATACTTTGAGCGATTCAAAGATCTTCTCGCTCAGTGCCCTTATCATGGCGTGGAGAAATGGCGTCAATGCCAGATTCTCTATGATGGTCTAGATTATCAGACTAAGACCCTGTTAGAAACGATGTGTCAGGGAGGGTTCTTACAGAAGGATGAGAATCAGGGTTGGGATTTATTTGAGGACTTAGCAGAGAAAACCCTGCAATGGGAGCCAGCCTCGGAGAAACCTAGGAATTCACAATCTATAGCTCCAAGAGGAGGGCCCTATCCTTAAAATCATCCATAGCTGCCGAGGCTAATATTGCTACCCAAATGAGAAGGATAGAGGCTCTAGAAACAAAAGAGCCTACCAGTGTAAATCAGATCAACCCACCACCAATTCACAATCCGGGTTGTTCGTATTGTCAGGCACCAAACCATGTTTTTGAAGAGTGCCCTATTTTCCATGCCCAGCAAGTGCCACCGGAACACATGAACGCGGCTTACTCACGGCCGCCTCACAACCCCTACTCACAGACCTATAATCCCGGCTGGAGAAATCACCCCAATTTCTCCTGAGCCCAAAACAATCCTCCCAGGCCCAATTTTTCCAACAACTTTCACCATCCTACTCCTCCACCAACTTTTCCCAGTCAAGCCCCAGCTTCTTCCTCCCAAGGCTCACCAATGGAAAAGAAAATCAGTAAATTGGAGGAGAGCATAGAGGCTTTCATAAAGTCCCAAACCGCTTTTATGCAAAACCAGGGACAAACTCTGAACAGTCATTCACAGACCATATCAAGATTGAAAATGCAGATGAGCCAGTTAGCTAGCTCCCTAAGTGAAAGACCTAAGGGTACTTTGCCTAGTCAGCCATTAGTTAACCCAAAAACCTCCAATCAAGCATATGAAATTCAGGATCCATCGATTAACCAGTGTAATCCTGTTCACACACTGCGATCTGGAAAGAAGGTAGACAACCAGGTTTACCACAGAAAAGTCCAGTCCATCCCGATCCCACTCATGCCTCCACCTCTGCTAGTTCCTCCCAATCCACTCCACAAACATCTGACGAGGACAAAGCTGCTGAACAAGTTCATAAGCCTGTAGCACCCTTTCCCAATAGGCTTAGGAACAACAATAAAAATATGCACATGGAGAAAATGCTAGAGATGTTCAACCAGGTCAAATTGAATGTGCCACTTCTTGACGCTATCCAACAAGTTCTGGCTTATGCCAAATTTCTGAAGGATATGTGTACAAAGAAGAGAAAGACCAATGTGCCCAAGAAAGTCTTCTTGGCCACTAATATAAGCGAAATTCTGTCTGGTCCCATTCCGGTGAAATACAAGGATCCCGGATGTCCCACCATTTCCTGCACCATAGGACAGACTGAAATCAGTAGAGCACTTCTTGACCTAGGAGCAAGTATCAACTTGCTACCTCTCTCAGTATACCAGCAACTTGGGTTGGGCGAGCTAAGCCCAACTCGAGTCACCATTCAGCTAGCTGACCAATCTGTGAAGATCCCGAAGGGGGAAATCACAGACGTCCTTATCCGGGTCGGGGATTTCATTTACCCCGTTGACTTCATTGTGCTTGAGACCCAACCGGTGTCCAATCTTAGGTCTCAAACTCCCGTCATCTTAGGGTGCCCATTCCTTGCTACATCCAATGCCATAATCAACTGTAGGAACGGGTCCATGCGATTGACTTTTGGAGACATGACGAAGGAAGTTAATGTCTTTAATCTTAGAAGACAACCTAGGGATGTCAATGATCAGACGTTTGAGGTCAATTCTATTGAAAACCTGACCAGTGAGCATGAGGAAAGTATGGAAATAGAAACTGAGGCAGAGTTTGATCTGGAGGCTGAGGATTTTAATCTAGACCCGATCGTAGATTCAGCAGTGGATTGGGCATCAAGCCCCAGTGTACCCCATCCTAGGATTGAAAGCCCAGAGATTACCTCCAATGAAGAAACACCTTCCCTAGAGCTAAAAGCTCTGCCTGAACACCTCAAGTACGCTTACCTAGGCGGAAAGGACAGCTTGTCAGTCATCATAGCATCCCACCTGACTGAGCAACAAGAGGACAGCTTAATATCTATTCTGAAAAGACATAGGGAAGCCATTGGATGGACGATGAAGGACATCAAGGGAATAAGTCCAGCCATAGTGCAACAGAGAATCCATTTAGTTGATGAAGCAACCCCTAGGAGGGACCCACAACGCAGGCTTAACCCTCTCATGCAAGAAGCAGTGAAGGCTGAAATTCTGAAACTATTAGATAATGGGATCATTTATCCCATTTCTGATAGCTAATGGGTTAGCCCTGTTCATGTGGTCCCAAAGAAGGCTGGCTTTACGGTGGTAGAAAATGAGGAAAAAGAGTTGGTACAAATAAGACTGCCTACCAAGGTTCGTGTTTGTATCGACCAGAGGAAGTTGAATGCAGCTACCCGAAAAGACCACTTCCCATTACCCTTCATCGACCAAATGCTTGAGCATTTGGCTGGACATGAGTACTACTGCTTTCTAGATGGGTACTCGGGATATAATCAAATCCCCATTGCTGCAGAAGACCAGGAAAAGACGACGTTCACCTGGCCATTCGGAACCTTTGCTTATCAGCGCATGCCTTTTGGATTGTGCAATGCTCCCGCAACGTTCCAACGGTGCATGCTTAGTTTGTTCTCTAACATGCTGAAACGTTTTCTTGAGATTTTCATGGATAACTTCTCCATCTACGGAGATTCATTTGATCAGTGTCTTCATCACTTAGAGTTAGTGCTACAAAGATGCATTGAGAAGAACCTAACTCTAAACTGGGAAAAATGTAACTTTATGGTGAGACAGGGGATTGTCTTGGGCCATGAGATTTTGAGGAGAGGCATAGAAGTGGATAAGGCTAAGGTAGAAGTGATTGCTAAGCTTCCACCACCCAAAAACATCAAGGATATTAGATCCTTTTTAGGGCATACTGGGTTCTACCGACGGTTCATTAAGGACTTTAGCAAAATCGCGAGGCCCTTAACCAACCTGCTCGCTAAGGATGTGCCCTTTGATTTCAACGATGAGTGTTTTAAATCATGGGGGAAGCTTAAGCAAGAACTTATCTCTGCGCCTATCATTTCTGCTCCTAATTGGACCCAGCCATTTGAAATCATGTGTGATGCATCTGATTTTGCTATTGGCGCTGTTCTAAGACAGCGTATAGACAATAGGCAGCACGTGATTTATTACTCGAGTAGGACTTTGAATGACACCCAACAGAACTATACAACGACTGAGAAGGAATTCTTGGCCGTTGTCTTTGCGTTAGAAAACATCCGGTCTTACTTGTTAGGTTCAACAACGGTGATTTTTACGGATCACTCGGCTCTAAAATACCTCATGACCAAGAAGGAAGCAAAAGCCCCGACTGATTCGGTGGATCCTTTTACTTCAAGAATTTGACTTAGAAATACGGGATAAAAGAGGTATAGAAAATGTGGTTGATGATCATCTCTCACGAATTCCGAATGCACCAACCATCCAAGCTCCGATCAACGAGGATTTCTCAGACGAGCACATCCTAGCCATTCTTAAGGAACCCTGGTATGCTGACATCGTTAATTACCTGGACACGGGACAATTACCCGCTGACTGGACAAAGCAAGACCAATACCGCTTCTTTGCCCAAATACGGTACTTCTTCTGGGAAGAACCGTATCTTTTTAAGTATTGTCCCGACCAAATCATTAGACGATGCATACTCGAGGAGGAACAGAGGAGTGTGCTCAGCTTTTGCCATGAGCTTGCATGCGGAGGACACTTCGGTCCCCGCAAGACTGCAGAAAAGGTTCTACAAAGTGGGTTCTCCTGGCCCACTTTGTTTAAAGACTCATATCATTTTTGCAAGTCATGCGCAAATTGTCAGAAAACTTGGAAGATTTCAAGAAGAGACATGATGCCCCTAAACCCGATCCTTGAAGTTGAAATTTTTGATGTTTGGAGTATTGATTTTATGGGACCATTTCCCAATTCCTTCGGCAACCAATTCATTTTGGTTGCTGTAGATTATGTCTCTAAATGGGTAGAAGTTGTGCCAACTAAGACGAATGACAACAAAGTGGTTGTCAAATTTCTTAAAGAGAACATCTTCTCCCGATTTGGCACCCCCAGAGCGATAATTAGTGATAATGGATCACATTTCTGCAACAGAGTTTTTAAAACTCTGATGCGAAACTATTCCATCAATCACAAGTTATCCACTACGTATCATCCCCAGACAAATGGGCAGGTCGAAGTCACCAACCGACAGATCAAGCTCATTCTGGAAAAGACTGTCGGACAAAACCGAAAGGATTGGTCGGTTAAGCTCAATGATGCATTGTGGGCTTACTGCACTGCTTTTAATACAGTTCTGGGGATGTCTCCTTATAGAATCGTGTTTGGAAAAGCCTGTCATCTGCCAGTAGAGTTATAACACCGGGCCCTCTGGGAAATTAAGCAACTCAACTTTGATCTGACCAAGGCCGGTGAACTTAGGAAACTGCAGATTTCAGAATTAGAGGAGATACGGAATGAAGCCTATGAAAATGCGCGAATCACCAAGAGCAGAACTAAACTTTTCCATGACCAAATCATAACCCGAAAAAACTTTGCACTGGGAGATAGGGTTCTGCTGTATAACTCTAGGCTTCATATTTTTGCGGGGAAGCTGAAAACTCGTTGGTCAGGACCGTTCATTGTGCGCACTGTTTTCCTACACGGTGCTGTGCTTATTGCAGACCCTAAGAACAACACGGAATTCAAAGTCAATGGGCAAATACTGAAGCCCTTCTTGACCACTGAGCCCATGACTCCGGATGATAGTGTGCTGACTCTTTTTGCCCCATCATACACCTAACCACAACAAATAAATAAACAAATAAAAAAAAACTTGTTTATATGCTTACCTCTTCTACATTTTTTTTAGCCTATTCGCACTTGGCCGGCCCGAGTCCACGAAGACGGTGACATCATTTCTTCCACCTATTTATTGCATTCGCATTTCCATATGCATTCATTGAGGACAATGCATTAGATAGGTGTGGGGGGATGCTAACACTTTTCTTTCTTTTTCTTTTAATTCTTCTTTCTTATTTCAAAAAAAAAAAAGAAATTGAAAAGAGAAATCTAAATTGAAAAAAATTTCATACTCTTTGTAAACATACCAAAAGATTATAGGAATTACGGGAACCTTATTAAGGAATCTTTATTTTTGCGTAAGTAAACAAGAAAGAATGGTTTCACTAAAAGATAGGAGGGATAAGGAAAATAACTCATACCTTTTATTTAGCCTTAGTAGAATATGCATAATTCACACACACATGCTTGGGATTTAGAGACACAACTCTGGAAAAAAAAGCTAGGTAATTGTACCTCAAGAAGCATGATTACTCATGCCAAAAAAATTAATTAATATATAAATCTTGATTTCGTGGCCTACTTCACTTGCATATTTGACCTGAAGGGTGTTTTTTCACCTGGTGCCCTAAGACCATCTGGTTTGGGAGTCATCGGTTTGATATGTGTTACATAAGTGAAGTAGAAAGCCGAATGGAACCAAGAATAATAAGTAAATATTAATAAAATTAAAAGATATTCAAAGTTGAGTTGAAAAATCTCAAGCACATCACACTTACAAATTATGCATATCTATCTAAAGTAAAATAAAAGAATGAGCTAGAAGTACAAAATCCTTTCTAAATTTGAAGAAGTACCATAGTTTCTTCATTTATGAAGGCTAAAATATAAGAGGACTTATGAGGGTTAAACCTAATTCTTATATCATTCGGTCATTTTTACTTAGATGAATGAAAGCTCTTTTTAATAAAATTAAAAAAAAGGTCTTTCCAACAACTAATTTCTTCTCTTTACTTATTAGATTTTGTGGGTGTAATCTGCTGAAAACCCTCAGGAGACAACACTCCTCCTCTAGGGGAAACCTAGAGGTTTAACGGCTTGTTGCACATGCTCAGTGCAATCGCGTCACCTGCGAAAGTGGTATAATAATGTTCCCATTTTTGTTTTGCTCGGGACGAGCAAAAAGATAAGTGTGGGGGGGTGATCAGTATCTAATTTTGCATAATTTTCATCACATTCCCATATCTATTTCATGTAAAATTTTGCTAATAAAACCTTACTTGCTTGATTCTAGGTCCATGGTGTGCACATGAAGAAGAAGACTTAAATCACCATTTAATTGGTGATTAAAAGCCTACCAAGTAGCCATTGACTTTAGATTGAAGATTTTGTCAGACCAGGGCATTAAATCGCAAATCCAGGAGGTCAGGTGGACAGAAGCCAGACTGGGCGACACATTGCCCAAAACTGGGCGCGCACCGCCCAACCAGGGCGTTTCCTTGGCCCTTTGGGCGCACGCGTGCTCCCGTTTTGGGCCACGTGTTGTTCACGTGGCCCGTTTTGCCCTGGTGCCTATAAAAACCCCCCAGGGGTCTTCAGTTGGAGCAGATCCAGAGTTAGAGCAAGTTGTGTAGCTTTGTTTTTAGTTTGTAGTTGTTGTTATTCTTCTTCTACTACTTTTAAGTTTTAGTCATTAGAGAGAGAGAGAGTATGTAAAGTGTTGTATTTGAAGGGTGACAAGATAATACAAGTACTACTTCCTTTCCTTCTTTCCAATTTACTTGTCTTTGCCATTTACTTTTACTTCTTTGTTGTAGTGTAACTCCTTTCTTCTTCACCTCTTTTCTTTTACTTCGTTTTAGTGTAACTCCCTCTCTTTAACTTTTCTTTTCTTCTGTTTTCTTGTAGTGTAACTCCCTCTCTCACTTCTTTTCCTTTATTGTTTCTTTTACTTTTATGGCTAACTAACTTTTCATTAGCATGGCTAACTAACTACTAACCTGCTAATTTCTAACACTTGATTGATAACACAAATGAGTCAATAGTGTAAAACAAGCCTTGTGCAAACAAGAGCTATGGCATCTTAAGACGAGGGTTCTAACTCTAATTTACCTACAAGTATTTACTTTCTTATACTTCATGCTTAATGAGTTTTGATGATTTATGAGTTGTGTACTTTACTTGTTATTGTAAGTTAGAGACTTCTCCTTTTAACTTTGTCGATACCAATAGTGCACTCGAGTCTTCCCTTATTCTCGCCTTCTATCGGATCTTGATAAGGGAATGTCCGAGTTTTTGCCGTGTAAAGCTAAAGTTTTAGGATGAACTTTCACTCGATTTCCACGTGAATAGTTCCAATGCAAAAAGTTTGTGTTCGCCTATGATCCATCGTGAGGCTATCTTCCAAAAGTTAGAAATTAGTGGGAGCACTTAGTAGAAAGTTAGCGATGCATTTTTACAACTAAGAAAAAAATTCACTTTTACAAACAACCAAAACATTTTCCAACAATTCTTCAAATAACTTGTTTTCACTTTTCAATTCTTTATTTGGACACAAAGAACTTTCTTTCTTCTTGAACTTTGAAGCCGCATCAAGCTTCCATCGCTCTCCCTCCTTGTGGATACGACCCGTATAGCCACTTCGCTACTACGGAAGAATCGCAAAAGCAGTAACATCAACTCACACTTCCTTCTTTTATTTTAGTACTTGCTTTTTGCTGATCATTCCCTAAGTGAAAGACCCAAGGAAACTTTATTTATTCAACCGATAGCAAACCCTAGAAACTCTAGTCAAGTTCATTCAGCTCAAGTGGATCACATGAACCAATGTAATTTTATTCATACATTGTGGTCAGGAATAACCAAGATCAACACCATCAAGTTCCAAACAAGCATCCACCTCTCCTAGTCCCACTGCACCTCAACTTAACTTTGACAACACTAAAAAAGATAAGTCACATGAAAATATGCACAAGCCTATAGCACCCTACCCAAACAGGCTTAAAAACAAACAAAGTGCACAAATGGATAAGGTATGTGAGATTTTTAATCAAGTTAAGATCAATGTACCCCTTCTTGATGCAATCCAACAAGTTCCTAGCTATGCTACATGTGCACCAAGAAGAAAAAGACTAATGTGCCGAAGAAAGTTTTTCTAGCCACTAACATTAGTGAGCGCTTGTCCAATCAAATCCCTGTCAAGTACGAGGATCCGGTTGCCTACCATTTCTTACACAATAGGTTTAACTGCAATTAATCATGCACTTCTTGATTTGAGAGCAAGTATCAACTTACTCCTTTTCTCAATTTACCAACAACTTGGGTTGGGTGAGCTTAGTTTCACTAAAGTTACAATCCAATTAGCTAATCTATTCGTAAAAAAATTTCAAATGAGAAATTACCGATGTCCTTATCTGGGTTGGGGAGTTTATCTATCCTGTAAATTTTATTGTTCTTGAGACCCAACCTGTATCCACTCCAAGGTCTCAAACTCCCGTTATCTTAGGGAGTCTTTTCCTCTTAACTGCAAATGCGATCATAAATTGTAGAAACAGATCAATGAGGTTGACCTTTGAAGACATGACTAAAGAGGTCAATGTCTTCAACCTAGAAAAATAACCTTGTAAGATAAAAGACCAAACGTTTGAGGTAAACTTCATTAAGAATAATTATAAAGAAGAAAGTGAAGGTATAGAGAATGAGTCTCTATTTCTTGATGAATTATTTGAGGATAAATGTGCTTATATTAATGAGAAGACACATGTTGGAGATTCTAATTTTAGAGTCCCTTTTAAAAAATGAAAATTTAATTTGAGTATCTTTACTATCGATGAGCCAATCAATGGTATATCGCATAAGAATATAATTTAAGAACTTCCGATTGACTTAATCTTTGAAAATCTCTTTGAAGAAGAACTCATGTGTTTGGGTGAAACGATTAGAGATATTTTAGTTAATTACACCCCTCCAGGGAGAAGTGTTGATCTAAGTTTTGAAGAGATATATAGAACTGAGATAGAATTCTTAAACATTCATCGTGAGGAAGTTCCAACAGAGAGGTGTGATGGTAATTAAGTTTTGAATAGTGGATGTAGACATGTGAGAAAAAAAGAGTTTAAGGAAGGTAAGATTGGGGAGGAACAGAGCTAAAATAAAAAAAAGATTGGCCTCCCCATATGTCCTATAAAGAGAACCCATTGGAATGATGGGAAGCGAGCTAGAGTAATGAAACATAAAAAGATCGAGGTGCGGGAGAATCATCTGTTGTACATGTATTTACATATTATTATTATTATTTACCTCTTTTTACACTTTATTTCATGCATTCATGCATTACATTTATCCATTGAGGACAATGCATGAGATAGGTGTAAGGGGTAACCAACTAACATAATAATAAAAAATAATAATAAACCAACTAAAAATAAGTTACATAGAAAAATTTCAAAATAATTTTTTTTAAAAAGAACTTTTTGAAAAAGGAAATAATATTCTTTTATAAGTAATCAAGTTAATTTTAAGGAATATGAAAATCATAATTAGAATTTCTTACTACTTAGTCAAAATAAGAGTATTTGTTTGATTTTTAGGTTTAGAAGGAAAATTGAAAATGTAATTTAGTATTGATATCTTTACCTTGATCAAATATGCATGCTTTATACACTTACACATTTCGGATTCAAAACAAAAACACTTGTGTCTTAAAAAAGTATATATAAAATAAACAAACTTATTTATTAATTAGTTAGGTACTTTGACCTAAGAAAGTCTTGGTATTTACGCGAAAAGTAATTAGGTAAATTGAAAATAAAAGAAGAGAAAAATATATAATATATGTATTAACATATCTAATAATCAATTAGCTAGGTATTATGGCCTCAAGAAGCCTTGATACCTACCTGAAAGAAAATTAGATGAGTTATACATATTAAAAAAAAAAGTGCTTAAAGGGCAACGAAGTGGTAATACTTTGAACTTCTTAAAAAAAAAGAAAGTAATAAATGTATAAGGAATGAGAGTTGAAGTTGAAGAATCCTAAGTAAAAAAAAAATTAACGTTCATAAAGATGCATATGACTTGGGGTAAATATAATAGGCTTGATGAGAAGTTCAGCTTGAATCTTAACCTAAATTGATAAATAAATATTTGAATAAAGACAAAGTATAAGAATGATCAATTTGGTAATCCTAAATACTTATAAATTGTTTAATTTTTACAAAGATATGTCAAATATTTTCCCTCTTTTAAAATGGAATTTCAAAAATACTAACATTTTATTTTTCTTTCTTTACAGATTTTGTGGGTGTAATTTGCTGAAAACCCTCATGAGACAACACTCGTACTTTAGGGGTATCCTAGAGATTTAACGGTTTGTTACACATGCTAAGTGCAATCGTGATAACAACAAAAGGGATATTAGGATAGTTAGATTGGTTTTTTTTATTTTTTATTTTTACTCGAGGACGAGCAAAAAGATAGGTGTGAGATGTGATTGGTCATCAATAATGCATATTATTATTCACATTTTCATGCTTAATTTTTGTTAAAATATTACTATTTAATTCATTTATTATTTAGTGATATGCAGGCCTCCACAATCCAAGAGAAAGTCCAAACGAAGACCAAAAAGCCCACAGTTACTATGAAAATGAAGATTAAGTGGGAAGATAAGGAAAGCTTTTATTCTATCACATTTAAATTTAGGTTTTAAATTAATTTAATTTAAAACCTAGAGGAGAAAAAGGATAGAACATGATAAATCCTCATCACAATTAAAGATAGAGGTGGATTCTTATTCAAATTTCGGTTGCTTGTACCACAAGTCCTAGAAGATGAAGGGGATAAAATGAAATCTATTTGGAGAGAGAAGGAGAATCCAAAACTAAATTCGAATTTGGATGTAACTTGCTTCTCAAGTTACCTAGAGATAAATGATATTTCAAAATTCAGGAATCAAACGAAGATTTCGAGGATAGATCTCCATATAAATGGACGAGATGAAGCCACGCGCCAAAGCGCGTGACCAAACTCCACAAAGAGTCACGGCCTCATCTTTTTTTCAGCAAAAATGCAGGGGCCGCGTGGTGGAGGTGATGTACTGAAACTCTACTTCTCAAATTTACTTATAAATACCCCTAAAGAGTAACAGAGCAGAGGAATCTCAGAGATTGATTATCGGATTATTTGCTTAGCCATTTTATTTTTCAAATTTCTTTGTATTATTTTGCTTTCTATTTGGAGAAGAAGATTTTTGAAGAAAAGGAAGAACTTGTAATTGGCCGGTGACATACATTAATAAAGGTTCATTATTCCTTTCATCTCTCTTGTTCTTTAATTTAGTTTTTATTGCTTTAGTTTCTTTTGTTTTTTTTTCTTCTTTTCATATTGATGCAACTTTCTTTCTTCATAATAAATTTTGTTAAAATAAAAAAATACGAATAACTAAGTTAACTTATAGTTTACTAATCTCTCGTTAACTAAGTTTAGTCTAAAAGATGAACTGATTGGAATTCATGCTAATAAAAACCCTAGGATTGAATTGATAATTCTTGAAGATGAATAATTAATTAAGTTGAATTAATTTAGGGTTGCACTTTTTCATGATTATTCTTAGTTCATATTTAGAAACTTTGATAGCATCTTGTTAGGTTTGAAAGACTTTTCTTATGTTATGCTTAGAAACTATGATGAACTAAAGTTTAATTACAATTAATGTACTCCAATTTAGGTTTATAATATTTTTACTCATCTTACTTGATTCTCAATCAAAACCCTAGGGTAGATTTTTATGGCTTCAACATGATGTTCTTCCCTCTTAGACTAATACTTTGTTGTGGTAGATGGTTAGTAGACTATAATCTCTTTTACTTAATTAAAATCTTTTCTCACAATCAATATTATTTTTTTCCAAGTTATTTGTTAGAGAATTCATTCCGAAAAGCTTCCATCGCATCCTTTCCTGTGGATCGACTTGTCTAGCCCTTTCTATGCGGATAAATTGAGAAGAGACTAAGAACTTTCTAACCTTGACTTTTTTCTTTATTTTCAATTCAATTTTCTTTTCTCAATAAAAATTTTATCGCAATACTTCAAAGCTCCAGGCGAAGCTATCACTAAGCTTCAGGAGAAGCTATAAGTTAGCTCTTGGCGGAGTTGCCTCTAGCCTTCAGGCAAAGGTAGAAGTGAGCTCTCTGCAGAGATATGAAAAGCTTCATGTGAAACTAGAAATGAGCCCTATGTAGTACTATAAAGAGCTTCATACAAAGCTAGAAGTGAGCCCTCTGCAGAGGTATACAAAACCTTCACGTGAAGCTAGCCTTTTGGGTACAAGCGGAGCTAAGTATTTTAGCTAACTTAGCTTCATAGGCAACATTGGGCCTACTGCCTACTTAACTAGATCAGTAGGATCCAAGTCACTGCTTTGTCCCTTTGGGGATGGGCAGGAACTGATCATCAGCTTATCAACGACTTGTCTTTTAAAAGTGGCGACAAGTTAGACATCGTTCAGACAGGTTGTAGTGTTGTCCAGGAGCTCGTCTTTTCAGAGTGTCAATAAGGTGATTGTTGTAACCAACTCCAGTACATTTATGGAATATGTTACACTGTCAAATCATCCCACATTTCAAATATTGCAATGACCCCTACTCCAATGTGGACTATTATAGAAGGTAGCAGAAATCACTCCCGCCACGAAGGGCAGAATTCAAACCATTATAGAAGAATCATGACATGGAGTTATTAAAATCTGCAAGATCTGCACTTCCAATAAAAGCCTCCCCAGGTATATATCTAGGAAAAGAAGAGAAAAGAAAGGATCCACAACAAGAAAACTTAAAAACTAAGACTTCCCTTCCACTACAGAGAAAAGACATCCCAAAACCATTATTCCATTGTATTTAGAAACTAGATTAGGGTTCTAACTCTATTGAGTTCACTGTAACCTCATGAGAATAGTGAATTCTCTCCCTCTCCCTGTGTTTTTTCCCAAATTGGGTTTTCATGTAAAAATTTGTGTTTTCGCATTGTCTTTTTTACTCTCTCCTAATCATTATTACAAATTAAAGTGTTGATAAATTCTCTTTGGGAATTTATCCTTATATTTTTTGTTCTTTCATTGAGATCTAAGTCCCAACTCTCAGATTTCTCCCCTGCCAAACCCCTTCTCAAAAAGCCTCGCCAACAAGCCATGGCCCCGAAAAAATAGCTGACCACTAGCGAAGGGACCACCTCCAAGCGCAAATTTGATACCATCGCTGGGGACATTATCACCCAAGCGGCCTCAGACCCATCACAGAAGATATTGTCGCCACGCCTTTGCAGGGAGCAACTGGAGGCATCCGCCCATCGTCCATTTACAAAGCCCAACTCCTTCAAATGTTCACTAATATGAAGGAAGAATTGGTGAATCAGCAAGTTCTGTTCGACTGCAAGCGGGAGAAAACAGAGCGGGATTGAGGACACGTAGCTCGCAAATGGAAGGAGATGAAACACCTGAACGACCACCTCCTTACCCAGATCGCTGTTCTCCAGAACACCCGAGTACCGCCCCAGTCCCCAAAGAGGTTTAGTGCTAAGGAGGCTACAAATGGTGAACAATCTCAAATCAGAGGTGTCACAGAGCAGCCTCCCGCACTCTATCAGAACAATCCGACGACGTGTCAAGTCTTCTCATCCCCTGTAATATCTCTATTTTAAAATATTGTATTTTAATTTTTTAAAGTATTTATTTTGATTTACTGATTATTTTATTATTATTAATTAACTCAATTTATTGCTCTTCTTCTTGTGATTATTATCATAATAGATATACAAATTATTTTGAGATAGTAAATGGTAATTTAACTTTATACATTATTACCATTACTTCCTATCGAAATTTTGTTTATTACTATTATTTATAATACTATCATTATCATTTTTAATTGTTATTATTAATAGCAATTATGACTATTATTATTTCATTGATATTTTTATAGCTATTAATATTACTAGTGTTATTATTATTATCATTGATGTTATTATTATTATTGTAATTGTTGTTATTATGATTATTATTACTTAATATTATTAGTATTATTATTATTAATATTATTATTGTAGTTATTGTCATTGTTATTGTTAATTAATATGCTTGTTATTAATTATTATTTTTAATTAAGAGTTGTTACTATTATTATTAGTATTATTATGGTAATTATTCTACTTATTATTATTATTATCATCATTTTTTACTCTTTCTTAGCACATACCTTTTACCCTATAACCCAATACCCATACTTAATCCCCAAACACATAACCTAATTCACCCTCTATATAATCTCCTCCTGACCCTAATCTCCTCCTAACCCTAAATCTAATCCTCTTCTCCTCCATCTCCCTACATGCAGCCGCCATGTATCTCCTCAGAGCACCCTTCCATCCGCCCATGACCACCACCGCCCTGCCACATACGCAACCACCCCTTCTCCTCTTCGTCGACGGATCGACATTGAAGTCATGAGCTCAGGCCACCCGCAGCACCTTCCCTGCCCATCCTCCTTGGCTGCCTTTCACCTCCAACCACACCCACGGTAGCCCGTTGCCTCGTACCAGCCATCCATTTCTGGCTGCAACCACCACAGCGCAGCCAGCTCCCCTCTCTCTGCACAACCGGAACCAACAGCCTGGAGCTCCTCCCCCATCCCCTAGCATGGCCTGCATCTCCTCTGGCCCTGCACCTCCTAGCGCAATCACCCTTGCCCATCTCAACACTACCCCTACGCCTGAGCATAGCCCACAGCTCCACCTCCACTGCGCACGACTTTGCATCTCCTCCACCCTTCCTCCTCTCCAGCGCATCAGCCCTCTCTTGGCCGGAGATTACACACCACCCTCTTTCCATGCCGAGACCCCCACGTCTCATCTTCCTTTGGTCGTAGCTGCCCTTGGCGGACCCCAAGCCGTGGCTGCCCTTGGCGGAGCCTAGGTCGCGCAACATCCACCACCGGAGCCTCCTATCCCTCTGCAACCCCCATGCTGCCTTTACCCTAGGCCGAGCTCAGCAGCCCCATACCCGACAAGCCGCGCCATCCTCTAACACCCATTGCACAGCCCCATCTCCCCACCTCGTCGTGCCGCATTCCCCGAGCCCTTCTCCTATGCCCAGCCATGCACAGTCCTCCATGGCTACGCCTTCTTGCCGCGCCATCCATGGCAACGTCCAGGCCTGCACCTCCTCACTCATCCTCTGGTGCCATCCCTCTTACCTCAGCCAAGTCGTGTGCATCCTCTCCAACGAACAACCTCGGAACCACTCCGAGGCAGTCCCTGGAGTACGCGGCATCACTTTCGGCAGCCTCTATCTCTTCCATGGCTTCCACTCTGTGCCGCGAATCTCCACAGCAACACCCCGAACACCCTCTTGCTGTGTGTTTCCTCCCTCTCTGTATATTTCATGTGGGTGTGCATGAATTATGTAGATATGTGCATTGTGTGCGTTCATATATATATAGTCGTGTGCATCCTCTCCAACGAACAACCTCGGAACCACTCCGAGGCAGTCCCTGGAGTACGCGGCATCACTTCCGGCAGCCTCTATCTCTTCCATGGCTTCTGCTCTGTGCCGCGAATCTCCACAGCAACACCCCGAACACCCTCTTGCTGTGTGTTTCCTCCCTCTCTGTATATTTCATGTGGGTGTGCATGAATTATGTAGATATGTGCATTGTGTGTGTTCATATATATATATATATATATATATATATATATATATATATATATATATATATATATATATATATATATATATATATATATATATATATATATATATATATATATATATATATATGGGTACATGCATGTAAGTGTATTAATTTATGTGATGGGTATAAGATATATGTAGGTGTTTATTTAAGTGTAAGGTGTGTATATTAATATGTGGTTACATGTGTATGTGTGTAGTTATGAATGCATGTGTTGTATATATGTGTGCGTTAGTGTAGATAAGTGGATATGAATGTGAATGTATATATATACTGATATATATAGGTGTATGTATGTATATACTTGTATATGTGTGTACGGGTGTATACTAGTATGCGTGTTACTTGTGTTCATGTGAGTTCATGTGTTTGGTTGTGTGTTACAGCAGTGTGAATTTACTCATGCAATTCGAATCGGTAATAAGAGATTCGGACCCGGTCCGGATTCGTGTTCACTATGGACCCTATATACTGAGATTCAAAAATCCACCCATGAGATGATCCGAAGATTCATACCAATTTGTGTAGTGAAGACTAGACGGCGATTCAGATCCAAAACCGTGTCATGTTATGTGAGTGTTTGATTTCTTGTTGTTTCCTTATTTACCGTTATCAATAGATATTTGTGTGTTGTACATTTCATGTGACCATGTGATATATTTTACCAACATGATTACTTGTATCACTTCATGAGACATCAATGAGTGTTCACCTCATTTATGTAGTTGATATAAGCATTTATGGGCGTCATTTTATATGTTGATGTTTGCTACTTTTGACTTAGGACTAGTATTGATATATCTTACACAGGACTTGATCTTGTAATTGATCCAGTTATGATTAGTGACTCTATATCTTCAGTCTTCTCCATCTGATGTCAGTTAATAGCTATTCAGTTGTCAGATAATAGTTCTCAGTTATTAATTATTTAGTTATTGGCTGTTATTGATATCGTCATTTGTTAGAGATATCCGGTCACTATTTCATTTTAATAATAACTTATATTGTTACTTGTTAATAAAAAAACATCATAACCCCAGAAACAAGAGTAATTGCCTGATAATGCATGTCGTATATTTTGGAAGGACTACGTATGGTATACCAAGTTTAGATTCTACCATGGGAAACCTAGGTATTTTTGGCTAACTAGTTATTTAGTTATTCAGTTCTCAGTTATTAGGGCTATACCCGGACTATAACGCCACACTAGTTATTCTTTTGTGTGGGGCTGTGGTCTTTACTTAATAGGGTCTTGCGGTCCGTCCTGATTCAGTGCCAGGAATGTTAGACCGTGGTACCGAGCACGCACGGTACCCTTCCAAAACACATTCACTACATTAGCAGGCAGTTATAACAACGATAATCTGATTTTATATGTGAAAAAATGGCTGTGGTATGGGACATAATTAAGTACTACATTAGTTAGGTTAATAATAACCAACCAGACTAGTGACATATGCTAGGTTATACATCTTATCATTAGTTGTTTCTTTTATAATGATATGAATATTAGTCATTGCTTACAGTTCTCCATCATTATTTATACCTTTATTCATCTTACCTGCTTCTTATACTCTATTCATGTCAGTTCCATTCAGTATTTATATGATAGCAGTGTAGCCTAATTACACTGATTATATGCACAAGCACTTCCCCTTTTCTTACACACTCATTGGTTACTTTTTGACGATCCTGGATTTGCACATCCAAATTAGTGTTGGCCCAAGGTTACAATCACCCGTTTTATTGAGTTTTGATGATTACAAAATATATATAGTTATTTGTACTAATCATGTTTAGTGTTTAAGTGTGTTTCAGGGTTCTAAGGATTTATGGAGTGCTCTTTCCTAAAGGAAGATCGTTTTGACTCAAGTCGGTTCATTTCGAGTTCATCATATTAAGCTATTCAAAGAATATACCAAGCTTCTCAAGATCATGAAGAAGCCCACTTGAAGACTTTGTAGTCACCTAAAACCTATGTAAGACTTAGTTTGTTAAAGTTTAAGGTTGTGTTAGATTGGCTCAAGAACACACACACTTTTTCCAAAATACGGTTTTATTTTTGGTTTTTGTTTTAAGTTCATGCTTTGATTTCTATACATGACTCAATTTTCTATAAATTTTATATCTTGTTTATATCATGTATACCTATCTCTTCAGCATGATACTTAGCCATATTTCCCTACAAAATTTATTTGAAAAATTTTCAAAGTTCAGAAAATATCCCATATCAAATACTGTTTCAGGCCTAGCGGTCGACCGGGCCGATCGACCGGATCCTTTCCAGGCTTGGCCGGTCGACCGACCGGTCGACCGTGTCTTGTGTCCAGGGCGTGCACGTTTTGTGCACGTCTGTCGGTTGACCGACCGGTCGGCCGACTGAAAGCAGCTTGCTCTCTGTTTTTGGCTGGTCGACCGCGTCGGTCGACCGATAGCTCAAAATGTTTTTCCCCTTTGGCGTCCGGTCGACCGACCGGTCGACCGAGTCCAACGGCTAGTTGCCAATCGGACTGCCGGTCGACCGGTCCGGTCGACCGACAGCCGTCTCCAGCCGCCAACGGCTAATTTTTGATTTTCTGATTTTTTTTTGGGATTTGATTAGGATTTGAGTGTCAGTTTTTTTTGAAACTTTGAGGGCTATTCTCTAAACCTATTACCTAGTTTTAATCATGTTTAGACCTCCTCTATTCCCTATAAATAGAGGGGATTGGTCATTTGCAAAATACAAAGAAAGAGACCTAGTTTTTCAAGTTTTCAAAAGAAAGAAAAAGTTTCAAAAGCTCTCATTTCTCTAGTGCATTCTTGGCTAGTGTTTTCAGTTGTGTTTTCAAACTACTTTCATTTACAGCTGAGCTTGTTTTTTCTCACTATACTTCTTGAGCCAAAAACCCTCCTCACTCTATAAGGAAGTTGTAAAGAGAAGTTTGTGATCCCTTGTTTGATCACTTGGTTACTTGTTCTTCTTGCTTTGTGAGTCCTCTTCAGTAGAGGATTGGATTGGTGGAGTTCGGTACTCTGGTCTTCGGTAGACCTCTTGTAATTGGTGGAGTTCGGTACTCCAGTCTTCGGTAGACCTTGTAATCCTCGGTGGATATAGTGGAAACCCTTCACGACGGTGAAGGCGGGGAGTAGAGCGGTGGCTCGAACCTCGAAACAAATACTTTGTGTTTGCGATTGTTCTTCTTATTGTTTTCTACTTCTTGTTTGTGTCATTGCTCCTTATTTCTAACTTGTGATATATCTTGTGTGCACTTCACTATTGTATCCATTCCATTATTTGCCACATTGTCGATCATTGCTCATACAACAAGATTGCAATACGTACCTCAAACTCTTATCTAGAGGAATCACGAGGAAAGAGTTCAGAACCCTTCACCGGATATTCGGCTCTTAGTCTTGTTTTGAGCGATCGTTGCTTCATTTATTCATAATTGTTTAAAAAGATCTTTAGATTAGCATTTACACCTATTCCCCCCTCTAGGTGTTTTACAATTGGTATCAGAGCTTTGGTCTCTAGGTTCTTGGCTTAACAACCTTAGAGAGATCCTATTGCTAATCATCTCATTCATTTTTCATCCTCACTTTTAGTAAAAATGGCCGAAGGTATTAAGACCCCACCTAAATTTGATGGCCTTAACTTTCTCATATGGAAAGTTAAGATGACCGTATTTTTGCAATCCCTAGGAAGCCGGGTTGCAAAGGCGGTGACCAAACCATTTAGTGTACCCACCGGTGATAAGGACACTTGGTCCGATATAGAAACAAAAGAATTTGATGCTAATGCTAGGGCACATTATGCATTGCTTCAAGCACTTAATGATGATGATATATCTAGAGTTATTCATTGCAAATCCGCCCATGAGATTTGGACTCACTTGCTTGTCACTCATGAGGGAACTTCACAAGTTAAGAGGGCTAAAATAGTCCTTCTTCGGTCCCAATATGAAAACTTTTCTATGCAACAGAATGAAACCATAGATGATATGCTTACAAAATTTACTAAGATTACTAATAGACTTTCCTCTCTAGGTGATGCTATTAACAACGATCAAAAGGTGAGGAAGATCAACCGAGCTCTCCCTCCATCTTGGGAAGTCAAAGCCACTACCTTGAAAGAACTAAATGACAAAGAAGAGATTGAGCTTATAGGTCTCATTGGGAACCTCAAAACCCATGAGACGGAACGAAAAGCAAGAGAAGAAATGGCTCCCTCCAAGAAGAAAACTATTGCCTTCAAGAGTCATTCCACATCCTCCGATGAAGACGATGAAGAAGAAGAAGATGAGGAGCTTTCACTTCTTGTCAAGAACGTTCGGAGAATGTATAACAAGGCAAAGTTCCAAAACAAAAAGAAATGGCAAGGTAAAGAAGACAAGAAAATCATTTGTTTCAATTGCGGGAAGATGGGTCATATTGTGTGGAATGCCCGGATAAAGTCAAGCCCTCCCCACCTCCAAGAAGCCATACAAAAAGAAAGCATTAAAGGCTACTTGGGACTCCGAGAGTGAATCCGAGGAGGATGTCGGCACCACCAACATGTGCTTCATGGCAAATGAAAGCACTAACAAGGTAATTTTCAATACTCCTATTGATTGTGAGCTTTCCATGGATGAACTAGGAGAGGCTTTTGAAGAACTTTCACATAACTATGATTTTCTTAAAAAGAAGTATTTGAAAATGAAAAAAGAAAATGAATCTTTAAGTCATAAAGTCTTTACTCTTTCAAATGAAAAGGATGAATTGCTTTCAACTCTTGTTTCCACACAAAAGGATTTTAACAACTATAAAATATCTTGCAAAGGTAAATTTCCTCAAGTTAATGAAAATGAAATTTCTATGCTAAAAGATGAAAGGACACCTAGAGGGGGGGGGGGTAAATAGGTGTTAGTGCTAATCTAAAACTAAATGCAAAACTAAGTGCGCTAAATGCGGAAGCTAATGCAAATTTTGCAAACACACTTAGTACAATCAACAAGTGTAACCGAATTCCCCGTGAAGGGCTCTGGACTAACTCCTCTTGATTCCCCTTGAATGGGTTGAGGTGCTATGTGAAGCTCTTGTTGATTAGGTACAAGTGAGGCACACACAAACAACCAAGCATATACAAGATATAGCAATGTGAATTATGCAAGGCACAACACAAGCAAATAGATATGATATGATAATATGAATTATGCTCAACACAAGCAAGTATGATATGAATGAAGTATGATGCTTTGTACAAATAAATGAGAGAGAGAGTTGAGAGATATTGGATCAAACGCAAACACA
This sequence comes from Agave tequilana, assembly GCA_038442645.1. Lineage (NCBI taxonomy): Eukaryota > Viridiplantae > Streptophyta > Magnoliopsida > Asparagales > Asparagaceae > Agave > Agave tequilana. The sequence goes on along the minus strand of JAVJIF010007262.1, from coordinate 151,666 downwards.
CGGATATGTTTCGAGGTTCGAGCCCCTAGTTCTACATCCCTGCCTACACCACCGTGTAGGATTTCCAATCCACTATAGGAGTACCGAACTCCTCTCTCAATGCCACCGAGGCAATACAACCACAATCCACCTCTACCGAAGAGGGATAAGGCCCGTAGCCAATACAAACACAATCACCTCTACCGAAGAGGGATCCAAACACAATACCACTCCGATCAACCTCTACCAAAGAGGGATACAACAAAAGCAAGGAGGGTTTACAACTTAGAGGTTAACCTCAAACACTTCTCTTTTCTCTCTTTTCCACAAAACAAAGACCCTAATAGATTAGGATAGTATGATAGCTCAAGTGTGGAAACTAGGTGTTTGGAAAACAAGCAACAAAGAAAAACACTTGGGAAAATTCTTGCAAAAGATATAGAATGAAAACCAAGACAAATCTCCCAAAATATTCTTTTCTTTGATTTTTCCAAAAACCTAAAAACAAATAAGATGAATTCTTTTTGGCTCAAAACTCTTTTAAAACAATAGAGAAAGTCTGAAAATTTTGTCTCTAAAAACCTTGGCCAAAAACCCAAAGAGATGGGGTTTATATAGGCCCATCAGAAAACTAGCCGTTAGAGCTGAGCTGGCAGCTCTGACAGGCAACGGTCGACCGGCCCGGTCGACCGCCAACGGTCAGAAATATGACCGTTGGGCAACTGCGGTCGACCTGGCCGGTCGACCGAAACAAACAGAGAGCACTGTAAGTGCCCCGGTCGACCCGAGCGGTCGACCGTCCCAGTGCCTCCAAACGTGCACAGATTTGTGCACGTCGGTCGACCGGCCCGGTCGACCGACTTCACCCAAGTCGACTAGGTCAGGTTGACTAGTCGACTGATTGAAGCCTGGAACAGAAATCTGGGTCAGAAAAACAGTGTAAAATATTTTTCTAAAAATCTTTTAACACTTCTAAAAATCACCAAAAATAGTTTTAGCATTTTATATGGAAACACAAACTTGTGATAAAAATTTCAAGACATATATCAATCATATCAATTCATTTTTGAGTCTTGCAAATTTTATCAAAAACAAAACTTGTATTTTTATCAAACTTGATTTTTCAACACATGAATAGGGATATCAAAATAAGTTTGTCTAGCAAGTTAAACCATGTATGTATATCTAGAATACATCTAATATACATAGAAATAAAGTAAACTTGTTTTGATCTACTATTCATGAAAACCAAATCCAAAACATGAAAACGTGTGTGTTGTGCACTTGAGCATATCAACTATACTAAGCTTTACAAATTGGATCTAAACACACTAACTAAACTATGGATACCTAAGTCTTCTTGATGATCTTCATCTTCAAGTAGACTTGCTCCAAAACTCCATCCATGGGCTAGGCAATGTGTGATCTTGACGATTTGGCCCTGGAATCATCATGAAAAGCTTCTAAACACCTTGTTGAAGCTAATCACCAACTAATATCTTGCTAATGATCTGAAACTTAAAACAACACAAGATTATTAGTAAACATAACTACATGAGTTAATCATCATCAAAACTAGGGTGGAAGGCCTTTGAGCCAACAAAAGAGAAAATTGATTCATTAGGAGTTGTTTTGAAAAGATGTGAATTTGATAAGAATAGACTAGAGGCTATGTTTCCTAAGAAACAAGTCCCTAAGAAACATTCACATGCTATTCATGTTCATGCTCATAAATCACAACCTTTACATCATGCCAAACACCCTAAACATGTACACACTCCACAAACACATCATGCATACATGTATGGTAAGATATTTTCATGCACATATTGTGGCCGTAAGGGTCATGTAGCTAGATTTTGCTATGATAGAATTAATGCTTCACATAATAATATTTGGGTTCGGAACACTAACTTTCAAGGACCCAAGAAAATTTGGGTACCAAAGTCAACGAATTTTTTAAATGATGTAGGTACCTTCCAAGGTCCAACAACATAAGGGATTGTGGTATCTTGATAGTGGTTGCTCAAGGCACATGACTTGAGATATCAACAACTTTGCAACCCTATCAAGATACCATGAAGGTGGCACCGTCACCTTCGGAGATGATGCCAAGGGAAAAATCATCGGTATTGGTAATGTTAAACTTGGTACATCTCCTTTAATTGAAAATATTGTTTTAGTTGATGGCCTCAAGCATAACCTCTTGAGTGTTAGTCAACTTTGTGACAAAGGTTTTGATGTTATTTTTTATAATGTAGCTTGTAGAGTAATTGATAGACTATCTAATACATGTATATTTTCCGATTTTCGTGAATGCAATGTTTACATGATAGATATGTCTAATATGTCTTGCAATGCTACTTATTTGAAAGCCCTCAATGATGACTCTTGGTTGTGGCATAGAAGATTAGGCCACATTTCGTTTGACCATCTACCTAGATTAAACAACAAGGAAATGGTGAAAGGTATTCCTTGCTTGACCTTCGAAAAGGACCGCGTTTGCGACGCATGCCAACTTGGGAAACAAACCAAGTCCTCTTTCAAGTCAATCAAGGATATCATGACATCACGTCCCTTGGAGTTGATCCATATGGATTTGTTTGGTCCTACTCAAATCAAAAGTCTAAGTGGGAATCGTTTTGCATTTGTTTTAGTTGATGATTTCTCGCGTTTTACATGGGTTCTTTTTAGAGCATAAAAATGAAGCCTTTTCATATTTTCAAGCCTTTAAGAAAAGAGTTGAAAAGGAAAAAGATTCTTCCATTTTAAGAATAAGAAGTGATAGAGGAGGTGAATTCAATAACCTACCCTTTATCATTTTTTGTGATGAATATGGAATTAAGCATGAATTATCTTAGAACTCCACAACAAAATAGAGTAGTTCAAAGGAAAAATCAGACATTACAAGAGATGGCTAGGACAATGATTAATGAATATGATCTCCCTCATTATTTATAGGCCGAGGCCGTAAATACATCTTGCTATATTCAAATCGAGTTTTCTTATGCAAAAATTCTTCAAAAACATCTATTGAAATCTATTTTTCTAGAAAGCCAAATGTTTCCTATTTTAAAGTTTTTGGATGTAAATGCTTTGTTTTAAATACAAAAGACAATTTAGGAAAATTTGATGCAAAATGTTATAAAGCAATTTTTGTTGGATATTCTCATACTAGTAAAGCTTATAGAGTTTTCAATAAGTCATCTTTAACTATTGAAGAGTCTATTCATGTGAAGTTTGAGGAATCTAATATGTTTGTTAAGAATGTTATAGAAATAGATTCTTTACATGAAGGCATGGAGAAAGTTACTTTGAAGGACTCACCTACTATTAAAGACATGCCTAAGGATGATGGAGGAAATGAAGTTCAAGACAATGAGGCTCAAAGATATGAAAATCAAGAAGTTGAAGTGGAGCCTACTCAATCTCTTCCAAAAGATTGGAGATTCAATCCACATCATCCCAAAGATCTCATTTTAGGTGAAGTATCAAAAGGGGTAACCACTCTCTCTAAACTTCATGATTTATGTGGACACTATGATTTTATTTCTCATTTTGAACCCAAGAACATCCTCGAAGCCGAGGCCAACTCATATTGGTTGCTAGCCATGCAAGAGGAGCTCAATCAATTCGAGCGCAACAAATTTGGCACCTTGTTCCTAGGCCCCATGATAAACCAACAATTGGTACTAAGTGGATCTTTAAAAACAAGTTGGATGAGTCGGGTAATGTCATTAGGAATAAAGCTAGATTAGTTGCCCAAGGTTACACTCAAATCGAAGGGATCGATTTTGAAGAAACCTTTGCACCCGTAGCATGGCTTGAAGCCATACGGATGACACTTGCATTTGCTTCATATAAAGATTTTAAGCTTTTTCAAATGGATGTAAAAAGTGCTTTCTTAAATGAATTTATTGAAGAGGAGGTGTATGTTGAACAACCCCCCGGGTTTGTTGATTCTACACATCCGGATTTTGTTTTCAAACTTGACAAAGCTCTTTATGGTTTAAAACAAGCCCCTAGGGCTTGGTATGAAAGGCTTTCTTCTTTTCTAAATTCAAATGGTTTTAAGAAAGGAAAAATAGATACTACTTTGTTTATAAAACATGTTGAAAATGATATTCTTATCGTTCAAATTTATGTGGATGATATCATATTTGGTTCTACTAATGAAACTCTTTGCCAAGCTTTTGAATCATGCATGGAGGAAGAATTCGAAATGTCTATGATGGGTGAGCTTAACTACTTCTTGGACTCCAAATCAAGCAAAGAAAGGATGGGATCTTCATTAATCAAGCCAAGTACACTAAGGAATTAATCAAGAGATTTGGGCTTGAAGGAGCTAAAACAAGCAAAACTCCCATGGCAACAACTACCAAGCTTAACAAGGATGAACAAGGTACATGTGTAGATATAAGCTTTACCGTAGCATGATTGGTAGCTTGTTGTATTTGACGGCTAGTAGGCCGGATATTATGTTTTCGGTATGTCTTTGTGCTCGATTTCAATCGTGTCCTAAAGAGTCCCATTTAGTTGCGGTAAAACGCATTATTAGATACCTTAAGGGCACAATTGAAATGGGTTTGTGGTATCCAAAGTCTGAACAATTCTCAATGACGAGTTTTTCGGATGCCGACTATGCGGGTTGTAGAGTGGATAGGAAGAGTACAAGTGGAACATGTCAATTTCTTGGTAATTGTCTTATTTCTTGGTCTTCCAAAAAGCAAAATTTCGTAGCCCTCTCAACCGCCGAGGCGGAGTATGTTGCGGCCGGAGCTTGTTGTGCACAAGTTCTTTGGATGAAACATACTCTCCTTGACTATGATTTGCATTTTGACCATATTAAAATATTTTGTGATAATACTAGTACTATTCATATGACTAAAAATGCAAATCAACATAGTAAGACTAAGCACATTGACATTCGGTATCACTTTCTTAGAAATCATTATGAGAAAGGTGATATTGATATTGATTATGTTTCTACCGATTTTCAACTTGCCGATATTTTTACAAAACCCCTAGACTATGCTAGATTTTTCTTTATTTGTGGTGAGTTGAATGTTTGTATTATGGATTTATGAAGGATTTTTTTTAACTATGTTTACCCCTTTTGATGTATGACAAAAAGGGGGAGAAAAAGTTAGTTATTTTTAACTTTGGAGTTATGCATTTTGAGTTCTAATATTTTGGAGTTATGAATTTTTGAGTTTTTATATTTTAGAGTTATGCATCTTGCCTTTTGAGTAATAACAAGTTAGTTTGGAGTTATAAATTTTTGAGTTTTAGCCTTTGAGTTAACAAAAGAATTTTGAGTAATGTGTTTTATACTCCTTGTTATGTGTTTTACATATCTCTCTAAATTCTTTGTTTATATCCTTATGTATAGTCATTCTTTTATACATAGCATGATTTGAGGGGGAGTTTTCAAGCTTTTTTCCCCATATTGTTTTAAAATAACTAGTATGTTTTGTCATCATCAAAAAGGGGGAGATTGTTGGCCCAAAGTTACAATCACCCATTTTATTGAGTTTTGATGATTACAAAATATATATAGTTATTTGTACTAATCATGTTTAGCGTTTAAGTGTGTTTCAGGGTTCTAAGGATTTATGGAGTGCTCTTTCCTAAAGGAAGATCGTTTTGACTCAAGTCGGTTCATTTCGGGTTCATCATATCAAGCTATTCAAAGAATATACCAAGGTTCTCAAGATCATGAAGAAGCCCACTTGAAGACTTTGTAGTCACCTAGAACCTATGTAAGACTTAGTTTGTTAAAGTTTGAGGTTGTGTTAGATTTGCTCAAGAACACACACACTTTTTCCAAAATACGGTTTTTATTTTTGGTTTTTGTTTTAAGTTCATGCTTTGATTTCTATACATGACTAAATTTTCTATAAATTTTATATCTTGTTTATATCATGTATACCTATCTCTTCAGCATGATACTTAGCCATATTTCCCTACAAAATTTATTTAAAATTTTTTCAAAGTTTAGAAAATATCCTATATCAAAAACTGTTTCAGGCCTGGCGGTCGACCGGGCCGGTCGACCGGATCCTTTACAGGCTTGGTCGGTCGACCGTGTCTTGTGTCCAGGGCGTGCACGTTTTGTGCACGTCTGTCGGTCGACCGACCGGTCGGCCAACTGAAAGCAGCTTGCTCTCTGTTTTTGGCCGGTTGACCGCGTCGGTCGACCGATCGCTCAAAATGTTTTTCCCCTTTGGCGTCCGGTCGACCTACCGGTCGACCGAGTCCAACGGCTAGTTGCCAATCGGACTGCCGGTCGACCGACAGCCGTCTCCAGCCGCCAACGGCTAATTTCTGATTTCCTGATTTTTTTTTGGGATTTGATTGGGATTTGAGTGTCAGTTTTTTTTGAAACTTTGAGGGCTATTCTCTGAACCTATTACCTAGTTTTAATCATGTTTAGACCTCCTCCATTCCCTATAAATAGAGGGGATTGGTCATTTGCAAAATACAAAGAAAGAGACCTAGTTTTTCAAGTTTTCAAAAGAAAGAAAAAGTTTCAAAAGCTCTCATTTCTCTAGTGCATTCTTGGTTAGTGTTTTCAGTTGTGTTTTCAAACTACTTTCATTTACAACTGAGCTTGTTTTTTCTCACTACACTTCTTGAGCAAAAAACCCTCCTCACTCTATAAGGAAGTTGTAAAGAGAAGTTTGTGATCCCTTATTTGATCACTTGGTTACTTGTTCTTCTTGCTTTGTGAGTCCTCTTCAGTAGAGGATTGGATTGGTGGAGTTCGATACTCTGGTCTTCGGTAGACCTCTTGTAATTGGTGGAGTTCGGTACTCCGGTCTTCGGTAGACCTTATAATCCTCGGTGGATATAGTGGAAACCCTTCACGGCGGTGAAGGCGGGGAGTAGAGCAGTGGCTCGAATCTCGAAACAAATACTTTGTGTTTGCGATTGTTCTTCTTATTGTTTTCTACTTCTTGCTTGTGTCATTGCTTCTTATTTCTAACTTGTGATATATCTTGTGTGCACTTCACTATTGCATCCATTCCATTATTTGCCACATTGTCGATCATTGTTCATACAACAAGATTGCAATACGTACCTCAAACTCTTATCTAAAGGAATCACGAGGAAAGAGTTCAGAACCCTTCACCGGGTATTTGGCTCTTAGTCTTCTTTTGAGCGATCGTTGCTTCATTTATTCATAATTGTTTAAAAAGATCTTTAGATTAGCATTTACACCTATTCACCCCCCTCTAGGTGTTTTACAATTAGATGTTTCATTTCATTGACCAGGTGTTCATTGAGCTTGTACACTTCATGAGGAGCTTGGAGTTACCGGCTCGATCATCGGTATTCCTGCTTTCTTTTATTATGTTGATTCCTTATTCTCTATGTATTAGTCTTAGTTATCATTCTATTCCATTTCTATGTTCATTAATATCATGTGTGAACATCTATATATATTATTATAGTAATCATGATTCATTATAGTTTGGATTTATAGCTTGTTTTGGGTTACTTAAGGCTTAGCGTGTATACATGGGGTATTCTCCTCACATATAAATGTCGCCGACTCTCGTCATGACTCTATTCTTACGTATTTTGGGAAGCGGGGTGTGACAGAGTTTTCTTAGTATCAGAGCCTAGGTTTTCGACTTGTGATGTTAACTTTTGACTTTCACTTTTCGCAAGGAGACCTAGTTCATATCGGTAACTTGAAACAAGTTATAGTTACACTGCAATATATATATATTATATATATATATATATATATATATATATATATATATATATATATATATATATATATATATATATATATATATATATATATATATACACTATTCACATCATGATATTGAGTTCATTTAGAAATCAACCACCCTCCCTTTGGAAATCGACCGCTCTCCCTTTGAAAATCCATATCTTTGATCTTTAGATATCCCTAATTTTTACTCTTCTTTTAGAGTAATCTGAATTCCATCTTGATTCATATCCTTCATCTCGATTCTATTATGTGGATCTTTATCTCTTGAGTAGTTACTCATGCTGAAGCCGGTAGCAAAAGTCAGAGTAACGAAATAGTGGTGTCCCTAAGAAGCGACGTAGATGTTTGATATTTTCTCTATTGATTTTGATTTTTTGTACCATTCCTAGCTTTATTAAAATTTCGGGGACAAAATTTTTGTAAAGTGGGTAGAATGTAATATCCCTATTTTAAAATATTTTATTTTTATTTTTTAAGTATTTATTTTGATTTACTGATTATTTTATTATTATTAATTAACTTAATTTATTACTCTTCTTCTTGTGATTATTTTCATAAAAAATATACAAATTATTTTAAGATAGTAAATGGTAATTTAGTTTTATATATTATTACCATTACTTCCTATCGATATTTATAATTACATATTACAATTATTTCTATTACTCTCAATATCATTTTTAATTGTTATTACTAGTAGTAATTATGACTATTATTATTTCATTGAGATTATTATAGTTATTAATATTACTAGTTCTATTATTATTATCATTGATGTTATTATTATTGTAATTGTTGTTATTATGATTAATATTATTATTACTTAATATTATTAGTGTTAAATTATTAATATTATTATTGTAGTTATTGTCATTGTTACTGTTAATTAATATGCTTGGTATTAAATATTATTTTTAGTTAAGAATTGTTACTATTATTATTAGTATTATTATGGTATTTCTTATTATTCTTCTTCTTATTATTATTATTATTATCATTTTTTTATTCTTTCTTAGCCCATACCTTTACCTATGACCCAATACATATACCTAATCCCCAAACCCATAACCCAATTCACTCCTTATATAATCTCCTCCTAACACTAATCTCCTCCTAACCCTAAACTTAATCCTCTTCTCCTCCATCTCCTCACTTGCAGCCGCCATGTATCTCCCCAGAGCACCCTTCCATCCGCACATGGCCACCACCGCCTTGCCACCACGCAACCCCCTCCTCCTTGTCGTCAGACAGGCATTGAAGTCATGAACTCAGGCCACCCGCAACACCTTCCCTGGTCGCATCCTCCTTGGCTGCCCTTCACCTCCAATCACACCCACGGTAGCCCGTTGCCTCGCATCTGGCCATCCCCTCCTGGCCGCACCTACCACAGCGCAGCCAGCTTCCCCCTCTCTGCACAACCGAAGCCAACAACCCGAAGCTCCTTCCTGAGCCCCTAGCATGGCCTGCATCTCCTCTGGCCCTGTACCTCCCTGCGCAATCATCCCTGCCCATCTCAACCCTCCCCCTGCGACTGCGCACAACCCACGACTCCAGCTCCACTACGCACGACTTCGCATCTACTCCACCCTTCCTCCTCTCCAGCGCATCAGCCCCCTCTTGGCCGGAGGCTGCACACCACCCTCCTTCTATGCCAAGACCCCCATGTCCCATCTTCCCTTGGCCGTGGCTGCCCTTGGCTGAGCCTAGGCCACGCAACAACCACCACCGGAGCCTCTAATCCCTCGGCAACTCCCATGCTGCCTTTGCCCTAGGCCGGCTCAGCAGCCCTATACCCCACATGTCGCACCGTCCTCTGACACCCAATGCCCAACCACATCTCCCCACCTCGCTCTGTCGCAGCCCCAAGCCCTTCTTCTATGCCCAGCCGTGCACAGTCCTCCTTGGCCACACCACCTTGCCACACCATCCATGGCAACATCTAGGCCTGCACCTCATCACTCATCCCTGGCACCATCCCTCTTACCTCAGCGTCCTCTCCAATAAGCAACCTCAAAACCACTCTGCGGCAGTTCTCAGAGTACGCGACATCACTTTTGGCAGCCCCTATCTCCTCCGCGACTTCTGCTCTCTGCCGCAAGTCTCCACGGCAACACCCTGAACACCCCATTGCCGTAAGTTTCCTCCCACCCTGTATATTTCATGTGGGTGTGCATGAATTATTATGTGTTGGTACATTTGTAGATATGTGTATTGTGTGTGTTAATATTTGTATGGATACATGCATGTAAGTGTATTAATATGTGTGATCGGTACAATATATATGTAGGTGTTTATTTAAGTATAGGGTGTGTATATTAATATGTGGTTACATGTGTATGTGTGTAGTTATGAATGCATGTGTTGTATTTATGTAGGGTGTGTGTCAAGTATATGTGTGTGTGAGTGTAGATGAGTGGATATGAATGTGAGCGTGTGTATATTGTTGGCCCAAAGGCCTTCCACTCTAGTTTTGATGATGATTAACTCATGTAGTTATGTTTACTAATAATCTTGAGTTGTTTAAGTTTCAGATCATTAACCAAGATATTAGTTGGTGACTAGCTTCAACAAGGTGTTTAGAAGCTTTTCATGATGATTCCAGGGCCAAAGCTTCAAGATCACACATTGCCTAGCCCATGGATGGAGTTTTGGAGCAAGGCTTCTTGTTGACACAAAGACTTAGGTATCCATAGTTTAGATAGTGTGTTTTAGATCCATTTGTAAAGTTTAGTATAAGTTGATATGCTCAAGTGCACAACACACACGTTTCATGATTTGGATTTTGGTTTTCATGGATAGTAGATCAAAACAAGTTTACTTTATTTCTATGTATATTAGATATGTTCTAGATATACATACATGCTTACATGACTTATACAAACTTAGTTTGACATACCTATTCATGCAGTTTTATGTTTTGGTATAAAACATATTTTTGAAATTAAAGACAAAAACTATGATATATTTGTTGAATGTATATTAGACCTATGTCCATATGCATCATGCTTAATAATGTTCAAATATCATGTTTTTGTATTTCTATAAGTTTTAGGAAAATCATATTTCCTATTGAAAAATCAAGTTTGATAAAAAAATACAAGTTTTGTTTTTGATAAAATTGGCAAGACACAAAAATGAATTGACATGTTGATATATTGTCTTGAAATTTTTTATCACTTGTTTGAGTTTCAATATAAAATGATAAAACAATTCTTATGGTATTTTTAAGGAGATAAAAGATTTTTTAGAAAATATTTTTCCCAAGTTTTCAGGTCCAGGACTCCACCAGTCGACTAAGCCAGGTTATTAGTCGACTTGGCTGATGTCCGGTCGACCGGGCCGGTCGACCGGGCGTGCACAGATCTGTGCACGTTTGGAGTCACTGGGACGGTCGACCGAGCCGGTCGACCGGGTCTGAGAGCTCTGCTCTCGGGTTGTTTGGGTCGACCGTGCCGGTCGACCGGGATAAGAGCTCTGCTCTCTGTTTGTTTGGGTCGACCGGGCCGGTCGACCGCAGTTGCCCAACGGTCATATTCTGACCGTTGGCGGTCGACCGGGTCGGTCGACCGGCAGCCTGTCAGGCTGCCAGCTCAGCCTAACGGCTAGTTTTCTGATGGGCCTATATAAACCCCATATCTTTGGGGATTTTGGCCAAGTTTTTGAAGAGAAAAAATTCTGATTTTCTGAGGTGTTTAAAAGAGTTTTTAAAAAGAGTTTGTGGGCTTTAAAACTTCTCATCTTCATTATTTTGGGTTTTGGAAAATCAAAGAAAACTAGGTTTTGGGATTTTGATTTGATCTTGCATTTTCTATCTTTTACAAGAAACTTCCAAATTAGTTTTTCTTTGTTGCTTGTTTCCAAAAACACCTAGTTTCCACACTTGAGCTATATCTTCTATCCTAAACTATTAGGATCTTTGTTTTGTGGAAAGAGAAAAGAAAAGAGAGAGTTTTGAGGTGGTTGTTGTAACCTCTAAGTTGTACACCCTTATTCTTGTTGTATCCCTCTTCGGTAGAGGTGATCGGGTGATTGGATTGTATCCCTCAAGTGTGAGGTGATTGAGTTTGGTTGTAAACCCTCTTCGGTAGAGGTGTTGGTTGTGGTTGTTGTATTGGCTACGGGCCTTATCCCTCTTCGGTAGAGGTGGATTGTGGTTGTATAGCCTCAGTGGCTTTGTAAAGGTTGAGAGAGGAGTTTGGTACTCCTATAGTGGATTGGGAAATCCTACACGGTGGTGTAGGCGGGGATGTAGAGTTGGGTACTCGAACCTCGAAACAAATCTTTGTGTTAGCGTTTGATCCAATTTCTCTCAACTCTATTCTCTTTACATTTGTGCAAAGCATCATACTTCATTCATATCATATTTGCTTGTGTTGAGCATAATTCATCTTGTCATATCATATTTATTTGCTTGTGTTGTGCCTTGCATAATCCATATTGCTATATCCTTGATTGCTTGGCTTGATTGTGTGTGCACATTGCTTGGATTGCTTGTGTGTGTGTGCCCAACTTATACTCATCCAACAAGAGCTTCACATAGCGCCTCAACCCATTTCAAGGGGAATCAAGGGGAGTTAGTCCGGAGCCTCGTAAGGGAAATTCGGCTACACTTGTTGTATTGTATTAGTTTGTGCATAATTTGCATTAGCTTCCGCATTTAGTGCACTTAGTTTTGCATTAAGTTTTAGATTAGCACTAACACCTATTCACCCCCCTCTAGGTGTTTTTTCAATTGGTATCAGAGCTAGTGCTCCTGATACTTAGGCTTAACATACTAGGAGTGAGATCCATTTGCTTGCTAATCTATTGTTTGCATTTGCTTATTTTGCACACATATAGTTTATCATGGCTTTCATGACCCCACCTATGTATGACCCTTCCAACATTCATGTTTGGAAGATTAGGATGACCGTTTATTTACAAACCCTAGGTCATAAAGTTCATCTTGCTATTACCAAGGAATCCTTCCTTAGTGATCGCAATCATATAGGGGCCAATGCACAAGCCCTTGAGGCCATTAGAAGCACATTATCTAAAGATTATCTTATGTGTGTTTCTAACTTTGATTCCGCTTTTGTAGTGTGGAACAAATTGACAACAACCACCACCTCCAAGCTTCAAGTGCAAATTCAAGAAGAGGAATCTAGTGGAGAATCCGATTCACAATGCTTCATGGTCCAAGGGAATGACTCCCTTGAGGTACATTCGGAACCCCACTTAGATAGTGATGATTGCTCTAGTTCTTCATGTGATAATTTTGATGCCCATGCTTTAAATGAAGAACTTTCTATTGTTTGTGAAAAATTAATTGAAAATTATAAGATTTTGAAAAAAAAAAGTCTAGAAATTGAAAAAGAAAATAAGAGTTTGCATTCTAGACTTGATTGTGTTTTGCAAGAGAAGGTTGAGGTCTATAATGAAAGGGATTCATTGAGATCTCAATTGGAACTTGCACTAAAAAAAATGAATTTTTAAAAACTAAAAATGATTGCCATGCTATTTTGAAGAAAAATGAAAATTTATCTTCTAAAGTTGATTTTGTTGTAAAAGAAAATAATTCTTTGAAAATAAAAATTGATTCTATTTCAAAGGATTTAGAAATTTGTTTAAAGAAAAATAAAGTTTTGCAAAATAAAATTGATGCACATGTTTGTCATGCTAGTGTAGCTTCATCTAGTCTACCTAATGCATGTACCTCTTCTTCTAGGATTAATGATGATATTTGTATGTTAAAGAAGAGAGTAGATTGTTTGGGCTCCACTATGAGCCAATGTGCCATGAACCACACTCGCTTGGAAACCTTGGTTCGTAAGAAACAAGTTCCAACTTTTATGAATGCACACCCTCCACGGCATACACATGCTCCACACGGACACCATCAACACATGTATGCTCATGTGTACACATGTACACATTGTGGCCGAAAAGGCCATCTTGCTAAATTTTGCTATGATCGTTTACATGTTGAGAATTTAGCAAAGAAGTTTGTTTGGGTTAGAGAAGATACTAACCCCCTTGGACCCAAGAAGATATGGGTACCAAAGACCACCCCTCCTATTATTTTTGATGTAGGTGTGGGCTCTCACATGACGTGAGAGTGATGACACCTTGGAGTGGATGCGTTCCGGACTTAAAGGAGATCAATTGGATGCATCACTTTCAAGGGAAAGTTTGGTGGAGAGGACCACCTTTGTTTTGGAGAAATAGAGCGGTGCCCTCATTGGTTTTGGTATCGAATCTCTAACTTCTTATGTTTACATGCTTTCCATGTTTATCTTTCATAGCATGATTTGATGTTTAGTGATCATCATGAACATGCCATGTTAATTAGATTAGTGTTATACTTATTAGTTGGTTGAAACATCCATGTTTTATATGGACTTATATTTTTGTGTTTTCACCTTGGTTAAACTAATTTGTATGACCTAAATCTAATGCACATGCATGTACATATTGATCATATATGATTTGTATTTCATATTGATGTTTTATTGCATGTTTTCATTGTCTATGGATTAGTATGTAAATGCCATGATTATTAGATCCTTGACATACATATATAGTATTTAAGACACACATGCTTGTATGAACCCATTCTTAGTGTTCTCACTTTTGTTTAAGCTATAATGTACATCATGAATCTAATACATGTGAATTTACATAGTAATCATGTTTTAGTTCTATCATGATGATTTCTATATTGTGTTTTGATGCTTCTTGTTAAGATTACTTGTTTAGATGTTAGTTTTCATTAAGACTAGGATTTATACTTGTACATATAGTGGGCCACAAATAAATCTATATATGTTTGAATTGAATGCTTATTTGAACCCATTAAATGTGCTAGTATAGTCTAGTTTTGATGATTCATACATTTCAAACTTGTATTCCATTTTTGGATTTGTTTTATGAGCTTTCACTTCATGTATATGTTTGTATTGCCAAACTTTAAGATATACATATATACCTCTTGAGTCATTTGCCTTTCATGCAAATCTATATTTGGACTCAATTGTGTTTTGGATATGTATGTATATTTTAATTTGTACTTGACATACATATGCCATGAAGATTAAATAAGTTTTGATGATTTTCGTGTTTTCAATGTTTAAGGAATAATTGAGCTTAATTGAATATTTTCATGATTATGATATTCACACTTTATTTGTACACTCACTTTTATTGCTAGCTCATGTTTTGTTTTCATGAGTCAAAATTGTGCTTAATTAGATTAGAGTGTTGATTTTCATGTGGATTTCTTATTTCATGAAAAACTATTTTGTTTTATTCCTTACTTGAAGGATTTCGTACTAGTTTAAAAGTTTTTCCTATAACTAGTTCGTATTCTTCAATTTGGTAGTGATTTTCAAACAAAACTACATTTTCAAATCTATTTTTGAAAACCCCTACCCTCCATGGGCGGATGGATGGGAGATCATGGTCTTGTATGCTTTAAAGTGAAAATCATTTAAAACTTGAACCTTGATTGGGAGGTATTGTAATATGATGTATACACTTGAACTTATTGCTATGTCAATTGGTATCATTGAACTCTTTCAATTGGTATCATTTTTGATCCTTTTGTATACTCATATGTTTATTGTGTATGTATATTTTCAATTGGTATCATCTATTGGTGATTGGTACTCATTCTATTTCATACACTTTTATTTATGCTTAAGATATAAATTTTTCACAAAATCTTGTTTATGCTAGTGCTTGAGCTTCAATTTTTGTTTTAATTAATTATTTTTAAATTGGTATCAAGCCTATGCATCATTTTAGTTGGAATTTCATAAAGGGGGAGAAAATTTAATTTTGTCTTTCAATTGGTGATTTTTCAATTGATATTTGTTTCCCACTCCTTTACTTTATGATTGAAAATTTCATATTGGTATCATATGTTTAATATGAAAATTATTTACAATTGGTATCAAAATTTTGTTTAGACATTCAAATTTATTATGTTGAATTTCAATTGATATCAAGATGTTTCATGTGTTTTTGCTTAAAATTGGTATCTAAAAATTTTTTTTAAAAAAAAAAATACAAAAGTTTTGATTTATATTGACTATATGCATATAGATTCATGTTGAGTGTATTGTGTATTGAAGAGCTTAACATCTCTTCTTTATGTGGTACACGTGTGTAGGGGGGGCTTCACATCTCCTCTTATGCATTACATAATGTGTGTTATGTGAATTAGGGCTTAACATCCCTCTTTCATGTAATGCATATGTGTAGGGAAGCTAACTTAGCGTCTTCCTCTTCATGAATGTATATAGCATATAACATCTATTGATCTTTATTTATTTTCAATTGATATCAAGATGCTTCATGGACATATTGATATCATGTTGTTTATAGTCACCCCTTCTTGATCTTTTTGTTTGACAAAAAGGGGGAGAAAAATTTGTTTGATTTGATTTTACTTTGAACTCTTTGTTGATGATTGACAAAAAGGGGGAGAAGTATTTGAGTTTATATGCATGTTTTCATTGCTTAAGGGGGAGAAGTATTTGTCTTCCTTGTTATTTATGCATATATGTTTTTGTATTGCAAATAGGAGAAAAAGATAGATTTTGATTTATGCTTATTGCATGTTTTATCTCCATACTTGCATACATATTCATGTGTTTCATTTCCATATCTTGTTATTTATGTCTATGCATGAGTTAAGGGGGAGCTTCTTTGAAGCTTAACTTTAATCCATGCATATATAACTCCATGAGTTTTGTCATCATCAAAAAGGGGGAGATTGTTGGCCCAAAGGCCTTCCACTCTAGTTTTGATGATGATTAACTCATGTAGTTATGTTTACTAATAATCTTGAGTTGTTTAAGTTTCAGATCATTAACCAAGATATTAGTTGGTGACTAGCTTCAACAAGGTGTTTAGAAGCTTTTCATGATGATTCCAGGGCCAAAGCTTCAAGATCACACATTGCCTAGTCCATGGATGGAGTTTTGGAGCAAGGCTTCTTGTTGACACAAAGACTTAGGTATCCATAGTTTAGATAGTGTGTCTTAGATCCATTTGTAAAGTTTAGTATAGTTGATATGCTCAAGTGCACAACACACACGTTTCATGATTTGGATTTTGGTTTTCATGGATAGTAGATCAAAACAAGTTTACTTTATTTCTATGTATATTAGATATGTTCTAGATATACATACATGCTTACATGACTTATACAAACTTAGTTTGACATACCTATTCATGCAGTTTTATGTTTTGGTATAAAACATATTTTTGAAATTAAAGACAAAAACTATGATATATTTGTTGAATGTATATTAGACCTATGTCCATATGCATCATGCTTAATAATATTCAAATATCATGTTTTTGTATTTCTATAAGTTTTAGGAAAATCATATTTCCTATTGAAAAATCAAGTTTGATAAAAAAATACAAGTTTTGTTTTTGATAAAATTGGCAAGACATAAAAATGAATTGACATGTTGATATATTGTCTTGAAATTTTTTATCACTTGTTTAAGTTTCAATATAAAATGATAAAACAATTCTTATGGTATTTTTAAAGAGATAAAAGATTTTTTAGAAAATATTTTTCCCAAGTTTTCAGGTCCAGGACTCCACCAGTCGACTAAGCCAGGTTATTAGTCGACTTGGCTGATGTCCGGTCGACCGGGCCGGTCGACCGGACGTGCACAGATCTGTGCACGTTTGGAGTCACTGGGACGGTCGACCGAGCCGGTCGACCGGGTCTGAGAGCTCTGCTCTCGGGTTGTTTGGGTCGACCGTGCCGGTCGACCGGGATAAGAGCTCTGCTCTCTGTTTGTTTGGGTCGACCGGGCCGGTCGACCGCAGTTGCCCAACGGTCATATTCTGACCGTTGGCGGTCGACCGGGTCGGTCGACCGGCAGCCTGTCAGGCTGCCAGCTCAGCCTAACGGCTAGTTTTCTGATGGGCCTATATAAACCCCATATCTTTGGGGATTTTGGCCAAGTTTTTGAAGAGAAAAAATTCTGATTTTCTGAGGTGTTTAAAAGAGTTTTTAAAAAGAGTTTGTGGGCTTTAAAACTTCTCATCTTCATTATTTTGGGTTTTTGGAAAATTAAAGAAAACTAGGTTTTGGGATTTTGATTTGATCTTGCATTTTCTATCTTTTACAAGAGACTTCCAAATTAGTTTTTCTTTGTTGCTTGTTTCCAAAAACACCTAGTTTCCACACTTGAGCTATATCTTCTATCCTAAACTATTAGGATCTTTGTTTTGTGGAAAGAGAAAAGAAAAGAGAGAGTTTTGAGGTGGTTGTTGTAACCTCTAAGTTGTACACCCTTATTCTTGTTGTATCCCTCTTCGGTAGAGGTGATCGGGTGATTGGATTGTATCCCTCAAGTGTGAGGTGATTGAGTTTGGTTGTAAACCCTCTTCGGTAGAGGTGTTGGTTGTGGTTGTTGTATTGGCTACGGGCCTTATCCCTCTTTGATAGAGGTGGATTGTGGTTGTATAGCCTCGGTGGCTTTGTAAAGGTTGAGAGAGGAGTTTGGTACTCCTATAGTGGATTGGGAAATCCTACACGGTGTGTAGGCGGGGATGTAGAGTTGGGTACTCGAACCTCGAAACAAATATTTGTGTTAGCGTTTGATCCAATTTCTCTCAACTCTATTCTCTTTACATTTGTGCAAAGCATCATACTTCATTCATATCATATTTGCTTGTGTTGACATAATTCATCTTGTCATATCATATTTATTTGCTTGTGTTGTGCCTTGCATAATCCATATTGCTATATCCTTGATTGCTTGGCTTGATTGTGTGTGCACATTGCTTGGATTGCTTGTGTGTGTGTGCCCAACTTATACTCATCCAACAAGAGCTTCACATAGCGCCTCAACCCATTTCAAGGGGAATCAAGGAGAGTTAGTCCAGAGCCTCGCAAGGGGAATTCGGCTACACTTGTTGTATTGTATTAGTTTGTGCATAATTTGTATTAGCTTCCGCATTTAGCGCACTTAGTTTTGCATTAAGTTTTAGATTAGCAATAATACCTATTCACCCCCCCTCTAGGTGTTTTTTCATATATATATATATATATATATATATATATATATATATATATATATATATATATATATATAGAGAGAGAGAGAGAGAGAGAGAGATAGACTTGTATCCTTTCAAAAGGATTTGATCCCGGATCCTTCCCACTCAAATTCAACCCTCCAACATTCGAATACAAGATCCACTCCGTTGAAGTTGATCTATACTATTTCAAGTATTTATAAACCAAAAATCAAGTGTTTTAAATACTTTTTGCCCATCCATCAAGCGACGCAAAATGGACGGCCGAAAGTAGTGAGTTGGTTAGATCTATGTCTTTAGACATACAAATTCTCGATCCGGCCATTTCATTATGATCTAAACATTTAAAAACCCCTATAAACTAATTTTTATTAGATTTCAAATGTTCTACACCGTTAAACTAACCAACTTACTATTTAGGCTGTCCGTTTTTCCCCTACTTGATGGATGGGCAAAAAGTATTTAAAACACTTGATTTTTGGTTTATAGATACTTGAAATAGTATAGATCAACTTCAACGGAGTGGATCTTGTATTCAAATGTTGGAGGGTTGAATTTGAGTGGGAAGGATTCGGGATCAAATCCTTTTGAAAGGATACAAGTCTATATATATATATATATATATATATATATATATATATATATATATATATATATATATGCCTATGTATATAGGTGTATATATATATGTATACTTGTATATGTGCGTCCGGGTGTATACCAGTACGTGTGTATACTTGTGTTCGTGTGAGTTCATGTGTTTGGTTGCGTGTTACAGCGATGCGGACTCGTTCGTGCGATCCAAACCGTTAATAGGAGACCCAGACCTGATCCAGATTCGTGTTCCCTATGGACCCGATATACTGAGATTTGAAGACCGACCCATGAGATGATCCGGAGATTCGTAGTGACTCATGTAGTGAAGACAAGACGGTGATTCAGATCCAAAATCGCTTCATTTCATGTGAGTATTTTTGCTTTCATGTTGTTTCCTTATTTACCATTGTCAATAGATATTTGTGTTACTAGTATCATTTTATGTGACTATCTGATATATTTTATCAGTATGATTACTTGTAGCACTTCATGAGACATTAGTGAGCGTTCATCTTATTTATGTAGTTGATATGAGCATTTATCAACGTCATTTCATGTGTTGATGTTTACTACTTTTGACTTAGGACTAGTATTGATATACCTTACACTGGACTTGATCTTGTATTCACCCAGTTATGATTAGTGACTCTATGTCTCCAGTCTTCTCCATCTGATGTTAGTTAGTAGCTATTCAGTTGTCAGATAGTAGTTCTCAGTTATTAATTATTTAGTTATCGGCTATTATTGATATCCTCATTTGTTGGAGAAATCCGGTCACTATTTCATTTTAATAATAACTTATATTGTTACTTGTTAATAAAAGACATCATAAGCCGGGGAACAGGGGTAATTACCTGATAATGCATGTCCTGTATTTTAGAAGGATTAAATATGCTATACCAAGTTTAGGTTCCACCATAGGGAACCCAGGTAGTGGATACCTAGTTATTCAATTATTCAGTTCTCAGTTATTAGGATTATGCTCGGGCTACAGCGCCACACCAGTTATTCTTTTGTGTGGGGCTGTGGTTTTCAGTTATTAGGGCCTTATGGTCCGTCCTGATTCAGTGCCAGGAATGTTAGACCGTGATACAAGGCATGCAGGGTACCCTTCTAAAATACATGCACTATATTAGTAGACACTTACACCAACGATAATATTGTTTGTTATGTGAAAAAACGGATGTGGTATGGGACACAGCTAAGTACTACTTTAGTTAGGTTAATAATAACCAACCAGACTAGTTACATATGCTAGATTACACATCTTATCATTAGTTGTTTCTTTTATAGTGATATGAATATTAGTCATTGCTTACAGTTCTCCATCATTATTTATACTTTTATTCATGTTACCTGCTTCTTATATTCTATTCATGTCAGTTCCATTCTGTATTTATATGATAGCATTGTAGCCTAATTATACTGATTATATGCATGAGCACCTTCTCCTTTTCTTACACACTCATTGGGTCCCTTTCAGATGACCCTAAATTTGTACGTCCAGATTGAAAATTTCATTTCATTGATCAGGTGTTCGTTGAGCTTCGTGAGGAACCTGGAGCTATCCTTGGCTCGATCATTGGTATTCCTGTTTTTTTTTTTTATTCTATTGATTCCTTATTCTCTATATATCAGTGTTAGTTATCATTTTATTTCATTTATAATGTGTGGACATCTATATATATTATTGCAGTGATTATAATTCATTATAGTTTGAATTTATACATTATTTTGGGTTACTTAAGGTTTAGCGTGTATACTGGGGTATTCTCCTCGTGAATATACGTCGTCGTCTCTCGTCACGACTCCATTTTCACGTATTTTGGAAAGCGGGGTATGACATCCCCACATGAAGAATCGACCTGATTAATTTCTGAGGAGAACTGAGGCATCCATCCTTGTCTAAGATCTCGACAAGCTTGTACAAGAGCGAGTCAAAGAAACAAGTATGTCTCATCACCGTATATTCAGGGCCATCGCCAATAATGCATCCAATTCTCTCTTCTCTGAGGCCATACTGGAAAATAGAAAATGGTAATATGTTGATACTCCATATAGATCCAATCAAGAAAAGTAGCATATCAATACGATTAAGATGAGAGGTAACTTAAAATTACAAAAAAAACAAAAAAACAAAAAAAAAATTGTTATAAAAAGAACTGAGACTTGTGATAGTCCATTAGATTATTTTTACAACATGGAAAAACAAGCTCAGTTCACCTTAATGAGATTGGAGCCTCGCAAGGATACAACTTGCATAATGCTGTGGCCCTCTTGGAGAGATCACATCCTTTTCAGAAACCTATTTCAAATTCTTTCGACCTGATTTCATGGCACTTAACCTCTAAACCATCTTATGCTGAGAAAAGAAGAAAAACAGTCAACTAGCAATCACAGGTAGAATGTTGAGGAATACATTTGCAAAAGCGGAATCTTCAGATTTCTTTTTAATTTCAAAAAATAAAAATGAAATTAGAGAAGCGCTGCAAGATTTCCTTATCAGCGTGATTTAAAGAACTTTTAGACTGCACAGTAAAAATTGTGGCTTCGCATGATAAATAGGAGACAAACAATTGAAAATTTGAATAATAATCATTTTTTCAGCTAAAAATAACACGTCCTAATAATAATTAAACCGCAGGGAATTTTTATTTTTCCATCGAAAGATAAAAAAGAAAAGAAATGAGAGAGCTTTTCACCAAAAAAAAAAAAATTTGGGGATCGCGATTGAGGGGAAAAACTCACAATCAATACCAAATCTGCCGCCGAAGCTTTGAGAGAGCGAGAGCGAGTAATTCGAGGGAAATTGGAAGTTGCTTCAAGGAAGTCTTGCACTATCGGGTCGGGTCAAAATTGAATAGTTTTTTCTTCGCCCGACCTGGCCCAAAAAGAAAAGGAAACCCTAATGCTAAACTCTGGCGGTATAAAAACCACTGCTTTTCTCGGCTCCTCTCATTCCTCTGCAAAGCGGCTGCAGGCTTCCTTTGCTGGTCATATTTTTTTGGAGGTTAAGAAAATTTTATTCTTCAATTTAACATCTCTTTATTTGATATTTTTCTTATTTTTATTTTCTGAACAATTTTGATGTCCTCTTCAGCTTTACAAAAGACATGGGTTTTCGCATGTGGCTGAAATTATTTATTTCTTTTTTTTTGCTGTTTAGTTTTTTTAACATGAATCAATGAACATTGGGAAAAGAGAGTGAGGCATCTTATGGCTTTGTATGCAATGATCAGATGCAATTTTCACCGACTTTGATCTTTTCCCACATGGAAACAGAATTTAATGCTTGCCTGCCCTTTCTTCCTGTGGTTTGCAAGTTTGGCTTTTCTGTCACATTATATTTTTAAATGCAAAAAATTCAAGATTTTGTATATTGAAACTGGCTGCGATTACTTGTAATATTTGATAGGGATTTTAGCAAATATATCCTTCTTTCTCCCTCTTCAATTTTGCTTAAAAAAAAAATGAAGTAGCTAACACTAGCTCTTCTTATGATGGCAAAATTAATTTTCACAATGAATTTTAATTTTTTTTTTTTTGCTTATTTTTGAGCATTAGGTTAACTCGCTTTGCATCCGGGACTCGCCGCAACTCATTCTCTCTCTTTCACCAAGTGAACTAAACCCTATTGGTGAATTTTAAAAATTTAGAATTACAATTAGAGTAAGAGAGGACAAGATTTGGGAAGAAGATAGTTTTGATATATTTTTTATAATATTTAAATATTGTTAAGAATTTTTCAAATAAATATTTTTTATTTTTAAAATAGATTGAATTATAAATGATAAATGACCGACTTTATACTCTTAGTTTTATATTTTCTTTGAATTAATATTCGAGTAAATAATAAATATTTTGTTAGTTTTATAGTAATTACTTATACTAGTTAGATAATAATAATTTTTTTAACATAAGTCATAGCTTAGTTCAAGCGGGATTTAAACTCTAGATCTCTTATTTCATGTAAAAAAAATTTTTACCATCGTGCTATAGTGTTACAGTGATACTTGCAGATAATCTTTAAAAGTTTTGTAATTGTCAAATGTGAATATAATAAATAATTATATCATTTGCCAGTGAATCTCAAATATTTTCTGAATAAATTTTCTGTAATTCTTATAAAAAACAATTACGAAATTTCTAAATATTTCCTTCACTTATGTTTAATTTCCACTTAAGGGTATTTTGTTATAGAAATCTTCATGATTTTTATGGGTACTAAAAGAAAAGATGTAGAGGTTTCTTGAAAAATAGAGTGAAAGTAAATGGCAGTTTATGAAAATTTTAGGTATTTAGTATTTAAGTAAATTATGTTTTGTTTTTACTAGGATATATGTAAATTATGTTTTATTTTTATTGGGATAAATTTATAGGGTTTTTTTATTAAAAAACTCTTTTTAATAAATAATTAGAAAAAAGATCTCTTCCTAAAATAATTATCAAAATAGACTTTTGTCCTGCCACGTTGGTGATTACCGTTTTCACCTCGCCAGTACGGCACTAGCAGGTGTGTGAAGGGGAGAAAATTTAGGTTTAGATTTTCAAAATCCGAACACAAAAAATAGTTTAAAATTCAGGTTCATGTTTTGAAAACCCGAACCTGAACTTGTACCCAAAAACATTTAGAGAGAGAGAGAGGAGGAGGTAGAAAAAGAAAGGGAAAAAAAAGAAATTTTTTCTCTATACAGTTTAGGTTCGAGTTTTCAAAAACCCGAACTTGAATTTTGAGCTATTTTTGCGTTCGGATTTTGCGAACCCGAACCTGAATTTTCACCTTTCTACGTGCCTGCCAGCACCACGCTGGCGTCCTCGCCGACGTGACGTGTCAGAGGTCGGTTTTAATAATTATTTTGTGGAGAAGTTTTTAATCTAATTATTTATTAAAATGAGTTTTTTAGATTAAAAAAATCCTAATTTTATATAGAGATATGAGATACATGAGGAGAACAAAATCACGTTACGAATGTGATTGCATAACATTCATCATCTTACAAAATATGCTATCTTGTTAACAATTTCATGGAAATATACAAGCAAGAAAGATATTATTATCCATTTTTGGGAGAAATATGTTGGGAA
The DNA here is from genome assembly GCA_038442645.1 of Agave tequilana. NCBI lineage: Eukaryota > Viridiplantae > Streptophyta > Magnoliopsida > Asparagales > Asparagaceae > Agave > Agave tequilana. Next base: position 127,200 of record JAVJIF010007262.1, on the reverse strand, counting down.
TCCTGCTTAATAAGAATCAATCTGACAACTAATCAAGATCACTGAGATATCAACAATCTAATTGGCCAGGTCGGCAAATATCAGGTGGGAGGTTTTCCGTTTAATAGAACGTTCCTTAATTTAAGAACCACCTTTCAATTTCCTTCCTTGGTTTAAGCACCAATTAGACTGAATCCAAGTCAGTCTCGATATACTGTAAAGTATATCCCCTGTATAAAGGACTTAATCCACTTATACAGTATCACTTAGACTGAATCTAAGTCAATCTCGATATACTGTAAAGTATATCCCCTGTATAAAGGACTTAATCCACTTATATAGTATTTGAAGTGAGGTACGCTTAGAGCGAATCTCCTTAAGACAATTACGTCCCCCGCACCGGTGCTAACGGGATAATGGACGCTGGTCTCCCAAGATACAACACTTCTTCACGGTATTTGGATAGCACTACCAAATCACCGTACGGTCGAACCGTAGTCAACCAGTACCTACACAGGATTAGCAAAGCAGCGGTATAATGACAAATTTCAAATGAATATTTGTCTTACTCTTTTGGAGGAACACCCACTGTTAAGGATGTAGGAAGATTGAAGAATTTGGTAGAATCTCCTTTAGGATGTCGCTTCGGATTCCCACTTTACGCTGGAAATCGCGGATTCCCACTTCAGGCTGGAAGCGCAGTTCAGAACGTTGGAAGAACAGTTCAGAACTTTAAATAGAGAGAGAGAGAGAGATAGAGAGTTAATTCTCTGTTGGTGTTGTAGTTGTGTGTTTTTCAATTGAGAATTGGAGCCCTTTATATAGCCTTCCAGGAGTGCCCAACAGGTTCGAACCCAAACCAAAGGTCGCACCCTTTCGACCCAGCAGTCGTGTCTGTTGGCAGCCCAACAGTCGCAACTGTTGGCAGTCCAACTGACGCGGAGCGGTCTATTGGCGGGCGGATTGGATCCGGAGCGGAGCGGGTCCGGTTCGGGTATGCTTGCAATCCATACCCGCGAGACCCGATTCAAAAAGAACCAGGCCAGGTAGCGAACCCGAGCCCGGCCCAGCACCGGCGCCGGCGCCGGCGCCGGCCGGCCGGCGCCAGCGGCGGCGCGCGCGCATGCATACACGTGTGGGCGGGCATAGATCCCTCCCAATCGCGCGCGAAAACTCCAAGTACCCAAAGGGCACGCCCTTTGTTCTCAATTTTCTCTATTTATACCCCATAGGCTTCCATCACACGGCCAATGTGGGACTAAATGCTTGTAGCTAACTTTAGTCCCTTTTGGCTTTGAATTAGGCAATCTTTGGACTTGAATATCTCATTCATTCGAAGTCGGAATTGAACATGTGAATATACCACGTTCATCACAAATGGAAGGAGAACACACTCCAACCATCATCCGGTTGATTCGATCAACGGATCTCGCCATAATTCAACTCGAAGATTCACCTTTATATTCTTCAATTCCAACAAAATATACTAAACCTCAACTTTGGAGTAAGTTCAAAAAAAGAATTTTACATAACTTCTTGTTACAACTCGAGACATTGGAGGCTCAACCGAGCATAGCTCGCAAGATCATTGGCCCAACTCGCAATGTGCAAAGAGATTTTGTGAATCAATGTTAAATGAGGCAGGAGACAATTCTGGATTTTGTTTTGTGATTTCTGCTTGGATGTTGTGTCAAGCATGAGATAATCATCATTTGCTATCAATGCTAAATCTCTAAGTTGCATTCAGACTGTGAAGCTTTTTTAATGTATTGGTTTGAATTCTAGTTTTGATGATGATTAACTCATGTAATTATAGTACTAATAATTTTACATGTTAAGTTTTAAATTTTTATCAAGATCTTAGTTCAAGTGTTTAGTTTCAACAAATGACTCAAAATCAAGTTTTGAAATTAACAAGTGTTGATTTAAGAGCTCAAGTACAAAAATTATATCAAGTACTCAAGAAAGAGTCAAGCTCAATTGAACCAAGTTTGATCAAGTCAAGATAAAGATGAAGATCAATATGAGAAGACTTGAATCAAGTGTTTTTAAGTTTATTTAGATTCTTGCAACTTGTAGATTAAATTTGATTGCTCAAGCTCATACGCAATAGCTTTTTATGATTGTTTTAATGAGTTTAGTTTTTTTTTATTGGATTTATGAGAAGAAAAAATAAGTTTTAATTGTTTGAAATGTGTATTGGAATTTATTCATACACATGAGTGCTTGTTAGAGTTTGAATAACTTATTTATGTATTATACTAGTTTAAAACAACTTGATATAAAAGTTTGATTTTTAATCAAAAGTTTAGTTTTTATAAAATTAAGTTTTAAATAATTTATATTTCAAAATGTGTTTGAAATCTCAAAAAGAAGTTCAAAAATTTGAAATATGCATTGGGTTTCAATCATTCATATTGGTGCTGAAATGTATTTAATAGAATTTATTTTTTGCGAATTTTTGCAATATTTATTTAGAATTTTAAAACTGTCTAATTTATGATTTTGGTAGGGCAGTCAACAATCAAAAAAGTTGTTGACTGTTGATACTCGTGCACACTGTGTGCACGCCGACAGGCAAATGTTGACAGAAATTTTTGTTTGACGTCTGTTCAGTATTTTGGTCATAACTTTCTACTCTGATCTCTGATTGATGTAATTCAAGTTGCATTAAAAGATTGATTTAAAAAAGGGATACAATTTTTGTCTTATATCCATTCCAAAATTCGATCATTTAAGGAGTAAAAATGGGTTTGAAATTAGACTGGCTCAGTCTGTCGACAGACATCTGAAAAGAGACTGAGCTTAGCTCAGTCTGTTGACAACTAAGCATAGTTGTTGACAGGGATCTGTCCAATGAATAGAAAACAAGCTATTGAGGAGCTAGTTGTTGACAACTAATGTCGTTGGCTGTATAACTGCTAGTTTTTTAGCATCTATAAATTGAGGTTTTTGAGTTGAATTTTAATAACAGTTTTCAAGAGTTAATTTTCCATCTTCACCAGCAGTTTCACAACAAGTTTAAGAGCCTCATTTCAAATCTTTTAAAAGAGTTTTTCAAAGAGTTTCTTTTGATCTTCAAAAATCAAAATCTCTTTAGTTTTTCTCACACAAGTTTGAGTCAACCTCTTTTATATCTGATCTATAGGAATCCTTATTGTGAGAGAGTTTTGTTTATGGTCAAGAGTCTTAATTATTAGCGTTAGATTTATTGTATTGTGAGTAATTGGAGGTTGCAGCCTCGAACGAACTTGTAGATTTGTGTGTTGTAGTTCTTGCGGAAATGAGAAAGGGGCTTACAGGTCTAGGAGTTCTTTAGAAAAATTGTACCGGTGGATGATCTTGCGGGATCAAGCTTAGCAGAAACCTTCATTGCGATGAAGGCGGGGATGAAAGTTTAGTTGATTGAACCTCGAGAACATATGCGGTGTTTCCGTTTGCTATGTCTTTCTCAACTCAACTCTGTTCATTCTTATTCATATATCTTGCATGTTTATTACTTGAGCTCATCTTTACATGCTTGATATTGTGCGTAATTGTTATACTCATTGTTCTATTATTCTTGTGATTATTTAGAACTGTTTAGTCATTTGTACTCTTTTAATCAAGAAAGTAATTGAGCATCTCAACTCTTAATTAATAAGAATTTTGAGGAGAAGTTCAGAGCTCTTCACGAGGTATACAGCTTCACTTCTTGATTACTAGTTTATAATTTATACGTATTGATTTTGTTAAGTTGTAATTGATTATAGTGAAGTTTTTAAATTCGTCATTAGATTAGCACATCACCTATTCACCCCCAGTGATTTCAATATATTAGAGTAGGTACTCTTAATTATCTGTTTAATCACCGAAGAGTGATCCTTATTTTTGCTAATCTTATATTTGCTATATACATATAGCCGAAAGAACTATAAATTGTCCACTCAAATTTGGACTCAAGTTTCTCATTTGGAAAGTTAAGATGTCCCTCTTCCTTAAATCACAATAAAGTATAGTGGCAAGTATAGTGATGAAGACACTTGATCTGCTAGCACCTTTTTTTCATTGGTTTGAAAAGGGAAAATTTACAAAATTTTGAAGAGTAATTACAAATAACTAAAATGAAAATTATAAGAACTCTCTTTTAGAGTTTCTAGGAAAGTGTGCCGATAAGAGTCTGGTCAGCGCACGATTACTTTGTCCCTTTGACGATGCGAGCGATCGAGTCTCGAACTCTACTGCTTGGGAATTCCTTTCACATGGTTTCAGAAATTTCTTGAGAGTGGAAGATAGAGTATCAGCACCCTGATTTTATCTTTAGAGGATTAGAAAAGTAAATCTCTAAAAGCTAGAGGATGAATATCTTGTTAGCCTAAGCTTTTTTAGCTAAAATTTTCAGCCTTTGAAGTCTTAAGCTCATCCTTAGAATGAGCCATTTATAGGCTCTACAGGGGTGTAAATAACCCTAAAAATCAGCAACGACTAAAATAGCCTTGATAGCCTCACGTGCGAGGCTAAAACAGGCTATACGCGAGCCTAAAATGCTTCACGCGAAGCTAGAAACAGGCTCTGCCGAGCCTAGGAAAGCTTCATGTGAAGCTAAATAGACTTTGCGGGAGCCTATGACAGTCATTCTGGCTTAATTATCTCCACTTAATATGAGACGTAGTGGGCTAGTATATCTGCCCACTTAAAATAGCATTAACCCCACTAAAGTAGTGGGGTTAGCCCACTAATCCTACTTGGGATTTAAAATGGTCAATTGATGACCTGAAGAGCTCACAACGGAGCTAGATAAAGATTCAGGTGAAGCTATGAAAAGTTTCAAGCAAAGCTATAAAAAGCTTCAGGCGAAACTAGAAATTAGCTCTCAGTGGAGTTATGCAAAGCTTTTGGGGAAGCTAGGCAATGCTAGCCTCTTGGAAGAAGTTAGGCCTTTGGGCTTAGGTGAAACTAAGTATTGAACTCACTTAGCTTCATAACCATACTGAGGCATGTCTGATGGTAATATTTGACCTACTGTCTGCTTAACTAGATCAATAGGGCCCAAGTGCCTGCTCTACCCATCTGAGATGGATATCAAAAGTGTTGGCCCAAAGGCCATTATCCCAGTTATTTTGATGATAACAAAACATATTTAGTTATGTATTTAATATTTTTGTTTAAAAGGATTTCAGGTTCAAGAACAGATTTTTGACGGCTCCGCTAAAAGACTCACAAGTTTGGACGCCGCAAAAATGAAGATTCCCAAGCTATGCACAACTAGGATGCTTCGGGATCAAGATGATGATGTAAAGATCAAGACAAGATCAAGACGACAAAGAAAACAAGATTTGTATTTTTATTTTAGATATTTTGTCAAAGCTAGATATTAGAAGTAGAGCTATGGGATTATCACACACACACCTCTTAGTTAGGTTCATGGCTTCAAAAAGATTTTCAATTTCCATTTCTAACTTAGTTTTTAAAGTGAACATGTTTGGAAATAAGTTTTTTAGAAAAACAATAGTTTTGGAAAAACATTTTTATGGAAAAACAAGTTTCTATCAAAAGAATTTTTATCAAACTATTTTAACATGATAGAAGTATGACATATGCTCATACTCTATGTTTTTACAAGTTCCAAAATTTTACCCAAGACCAAAAACCCAAAACCCCAAATTCTGGTTCTGGAAGTTCTGATATTTCAGAACTCACAGTAACCGGTCGACCGACCCGGTCGACCGATGTGCACAAACTGTGCATGTCTATATCAGTCGACCGACCCGGTCGACCGAGGCACAATTGCGTTCTCAGGATTTTTCGGTCGACCGACCCGGTCGACCGGCTGCCCCAACGGTCGGATTTTTGACCGTTGGCGGTCGACCGACCCGGTCGACCGGACTCTGTCAAAAGTTCTGACAGATCCAACAGCTATTTTTTCTGGCTGATTTTCTTTTTGGGATTTGATACCAACGTTTTTGTGAGGCTGTTTTTGACCCCTATAAATAGAGGGTCACCTCATATTGATAAGACAACCATTGAAAAATATTGCAAAAGATTTTACAAGAGCTTTACAAAGAATTTCAACTCCTTTCTTTTACAAAAGATTTCTCAAAGCCTAAATTTCTAACACCCAACTTGTAGCCTATTCCTCTACCTTCTCTCTAGTTTTTTGCACACCACAATCCCAAGTTCTACATCTATATCATTGGCTCTAGGATTGTGCAAGTGAGCTATTTTGATCAAGTGTGATCACCTTTCTTATTGAGTGAAGTTGTAGAGGCATCGGCCTCAAGGGAGCTAGTGAGCTTCGGGTGGTGTTGCGGCATCACAAGTGTAGGGACAAGTGTGTCCTTATATTGGCGATCCGGTGGGATCAACGATAGTAGTGCAAATCCTTCAAGTGTGAAGGCGGGGACGTAGAGCGTGGCTCGAACCTCGGAAACACATCCTTGCGTTTGCTCAAATTTTCTCTCAACTCTACTCCTTTTAATTCTTGCACATTTATTGTTATATTTATTGCAAGTCTATATTTGTGCTATTTGTGTGTTAAATTTTAAATTCCGCATTATTGCCATAATTCATATAGCCATCACCTATTCACCCCCCTCTAGGTGATTTCAATTGGTATCAGAGCCTAACCCTACAACTTAGGTCTAACCACCTTAGGGAGATCCATATTTGGCTATATACATTTGTGTTGAATTTACATTTGCTTGTGCATTCATGGCATCCATGGACTTTTCTAGCATTAAATCCCCACCCAAGTTTGATGGCTTGAACTTTCCCATTTGGAAAGTCAAGATGAACTTATTTTTGAAATCCTTAGGTGTTAGGGTAGCTAGGGCCATTACCAAAGATTTTGTTGAACCCACTAGTGATGAGAGCACATGGTCCGAGGATACTTCCAAAGACTATGAGGCTAATGCTAGGGCACAATACGCATTAACCCAAGCATTAAATGAAGATGACCTTGCACGCATAATTAATTGTAAATCCGCATTTGAGGTTTGGAACATACTCATTGTGACTCATGAGGGAACGTCTCAAGTCAAGAGAGCCAAAGTTGACTTGCTACGTTCTCAATATGAGAACTTTTACATGTTTGAAAATGAGAGCATTGATGATATGCTCACCCGTTTTACAAAAATAACTAATGCTTTTTCTTCCTTAGGCGACAAGATTGATAATGATCAAAAGATAAGGAAAGTGATTAGAGCTCTTCCCAAAGCATGGGAAGTCAAGGCGACCACACTCAAGGAGCTCAACGACAAAGAGGAGATGGACTTCTCCGGCTTCATCGGAAATCTCAAGACGCATGAGATGGAGATGAAAGTTAGAGAAGAGAGGGAGGCACCAAAGAAGAAGACAATTGCCTTCAAAGCCACTCCTACTACCATTGAGGAAGACGACTCATCCGAAGATTGCGATGAGGATTTCGCCATGCTCATCTGTAAGGTGGGCAAGATGTTTTACAAGAAGGGACAGCAAAGTAACTTCCGAAGGGGGAAGCCTCAAGGAAGGTACGAGAAGAAAAGAGAAGAACCCGGTCCTTGCTTTCATTGCAAGAAGATCGGTCACCTAATTGCCGATTGCCCCGCTCTCCAAGCAACCACTTCCAAGCATGGGAAGAAGAAGAAAGCCTTGGCCGCTACATGGGATGACTCGGAGTCGGAATCCGAAGAGGAGCACGACGCCGCCAACATGTGTTTTATGGCACAAGGTGAGGAATCATCTAAGGTATGTCTAGAAACTTCCATTGATGATGATGATCTCACAATGGATGAACTTGCTCAATTTTTTGAAGAATTGCAACATAGGTATGAGATTTCACAATCTCATAATAAGAAATTGAAAAAGGAAAACGATGTTTTGAAGAACAAACTTGAAATTTGTTTAAAAGAGAAAAATGAGTTATCTAGTTCTTTTGAAAAATTGAAAAATGATTTTGATAAGTATAAGGTAGCTAATAAAGGAAAAACCCCCATGATTTCTAGTAATAAAAATATTTTGTTGAAATTCAAAAACGTGTTGATTCTTTAGATAACACTTTAAAGAAATGTGCATTTGATTTTAACAAGCTTGCATCTAAATTTCCTAAGGGAGTAGCCCAAGGGAAACATGTTCATCATAAACATGCTACACATAAACATGCACACACACATAACCATGCTTTTATGTACAATAGTGGTAGAATTTTTATTTGCACGTATTGTGGCCGCAAAGGCCATTTAGAAAAATTTTGTTATGCTAAGAACAATGTTAAGAATAAATTTATTTGGGTTCGCCCCGGATCTAACCCCAAAGGACCCACTAAGATTTGGGTACCAAAAGAGCCACCGAATTTAAATGATACAGGTATAGGTGGATCTACCCCCTCCAAGACTTAGGAGGAGGTGGTGCCCGGATGGTAGGTGCAACAAGGCTTAAAGATCATATCGTGTTTGCATCGCTATCGTGGAGGCACCTATTTTTGGAGATTGCCCTTCAATTGGTAACATCTCCATTTAAAAGTTTTTTTTATTTTTAGTCATGTATACATATGTATAGAATTGATAGTTTGCTTTTGTACTCCATTGATATATGCTTGTATAGAACTACTTTTCTATCATGTTGTATATGTGCCTTGTGTTAACTTTTATATCTTTTGTATCATGCCTTGTTTATTGTATGTCCACATGTATAGTTTATAATTTGTGATTATATACTTGTATACATATACACATTATTTTCATAAATAAAAATAAACATTTGTAAAATTTCCTATTTAAACAAACACCTTAAAGATGGCAATTGCACACCTCAACTCATTCAAGAGGAATCAAGAGGATGAAGTTCAGAACCCGTCACTGGGTATTCGGCTTCAACATCTTTAAAATCTTTGTTTAAATATGAAAATTAAAATTAAAAAGGGATTGCATGAATTTTGATGTTGTAATAACTTAATGAAGATTTAAAACCTGTTGGTGTATTCCTATATGTTTAATATGTCATACCTATTTTGACTACAAATTTCTTTAAATTTTTTTTTTTTTGGGCTGTTAACAGATTTCAGGCAAAGCCGGTCGACCGACCTATAAAGCCCCGGTCGACCGACTCTGCCTGAGAAGAAATTTTTATTTCTTTTCTGTTATCGGTCGACCGACTATATGTGCCGGTCGACCGATCTAGTCTGCAGAGCTCTCGGGATAAATCGGTCGACCGTGCCGGTCGACCGCTCTATATTTACAGAGCTCTCGGGTTGTTTCGGTCGACCGGACCGGTCGACCGATTGTCGATTTCAGCCCTATATCTGTCTTTTCTATTCACTTTTTTCTCTCTCTCTCTCTCACTCAGCCGACGAACCCACTCCATCTCTTCTCCAAAAAATTTTTCTTTCTCTCCAATCACTCAACTGATCTCAAATCAATTTAAAACCCTCCTCAAACTCCTTCTTCTACTTCCAGATCTTCAATTTCAGGATCATCCAACCACAGGATTTGAAGAAATTCGGATTTCTTTGCTTAGGGTTTGAGTTCTTCTCAGTTAAGGTAAAAAATTCGATTTTTGATTCAGTTTTTCATATCAACTATCTATTGTCATCAATTCTAGGTTTCTAAGCATCTAGATCAGGCCCTAACTTTATTTATACCTAAAAATTTCATTTTTCATCATGCCACCTAAACGTTCCCGATCAGAGAAGGGAAAGGAAGTTGCACAACCTTCCTCCCAAGTTCCTAGACCCGTTAGGCTCTTCCTTAACGATCTTGCTGCTGATCGGTATTCCCATCTCTCCACGAGGAACATTAACTCAGGGAGATTCGTTGTCATCCAAGATTTCGAACATTTGAATATTCCACACATCCTGCAGTCCAATAATTTAGTGGAATTTTTGACCATCAAGGAGCAAGTTTACACCTCGCTTGTTCCTTATTTTTATGCCAATTTTGAATTTGATGGTAATCGGATCACATCTAGGGTTTTAGGTAGAGATATCGACCTCTCTATCGGTCGATTTGCTAGGATTCTGCATCTCTCCACTGGCGGAGCAGATGTGTACACTCATGATTTGCATGACTTTGAATTTCCGGACGGTGAGTCTGCGCTCACCGCCCTACCTTGATCCACGGGGATGACAACCCCGGTCTAGTAAGGAATGAGGTTGTGAGTAGGTACACTCTCACTGCTCAGGTCCTTGCTAAGATTATTTTCTTCAACATTGTCCCCAAGCATGGTGAGTATAGCCACGCTAGGGGTTGCGTACCTTTGATTATCTATTGCCTTCTTCGAGGCATTAAGGTAAACTTTCCTAGAGTCATAGCCTCTCACATGGCTTCTGATCAGATCCGTACTGCGGGTAGAAGCTTGCCCTACGGCATGCTTATTACCCATCTTCTTAGGGCTCTTGATTTTGATCTTTCTGCCGAAAGTCCCTCCAATCCTTTGACCAACATCAACGGAGTTGTCCTGAAGATGATGGAAGCTCAGTTGCGTAGACACGCTCCTGTGCAACCACCTATTCCTCCTGTTGGTCCTGGCTCATCGTCTGCACCTGGATCCTCTTCCTCTTCAGCCCCTGTTTTTCCTCCTGAGTTTCAGGCCCTTCTCTCTTCGGAGGTCCGCTCTCAGATCGAGGCGCATCAGGCCTGGGTCGAGAAGCGCGACGCAGCTATTCGTGCGGAGTTGGATGCTCGTGCCATTCAGGATGCTGCTTTTCGGGCGGAGATCCGGAACGACATGTCATATTTTGCTGAGTCCATGAGATTCGTGGACGTTCAGTTTCAGGCTCTTTTTACAAAATTTGACATGCTCGTTCCTGACCGGACTCCGATTGCTTGTCGACTCCCAGCCACCGGTCCTCCATTCCCTCCCAGAGCTCGTTCGTCTGTTCCACCACCGCGCACCAGAGTCGATGGCATGGATCCAGAGGAGGTTGCTTCTTCCTCAGAGGAAGAAGATGGTGGAGACAAGAAGATGGCTGAGGGCTCATCTGAGCATGCCGGCGACGAGGAGGACGAGGATGCTGGAGATGATGTTGATGCTGCTGAGTGACCTCCCCTTTTTGATGATGGCAAAAAGGGGGAGAGTTATTTGGGGAGAGCTATCTTGAGAGAGATATTTTATCTTGTAGTATTTGTGTTTGGATATTTTGTGATGGACATGTAGTATTTGTATTTGGACATGTAGTATTTACTTTGCTTTGGACATGTATTGGACATGGTTGTTTACTTTATGTGTATCTTTTGTTTTTTGTGTATCTCTTATTTATGTCATGTATGAACTCATTTCTTTCATCTATTCTATGACATGAGTATTTGGTATCATTTGTTGGCATGGAAATATGGTGTTTATCATTTACATATGTTTTCCTATATATGCATGTGTTGAGGGGGAGCTTCAATTGAAGTCTCTACCCAAAATATTTTGTGATAACTACATATGTTTTGCCATCATCAAAAAGGGGGAGATTGTTGGCCCAAAGGCCATTATCCCAGTTATTTTGATGATAACAAAACATATTTAGTTATGTATTTAATATTTTTGTTTAAAAGGATTTCAGATTCAAGAACAGATTTTTGACGGCTCCGCTAAAACACTCACAAGTTTGGACGCCGCAAAAATGAAGATTCCCAAGCTATGCACAAGTAGGATGCTTCGGGATCAAGATGATGATGTAAAGATCAAGACAAGATCAAGACGACAAAGAAAACAAGATTTGTATTTTTATTTTAGATATTTTGTCAAAGCTAGATATTAGAAGTAGAGCTATGGGATTATCACACACACACATCTTAGTTAGGTTCATGGCTTCAAAAAGATTTTCAATTTCCATTTCTAACTTAGTTTTTAAAGTGAACATGTTTGGAAATAAGTTTTTTAGAAAAACAATAGTTTTGGAAAAACATTTTTATGGAAAAACAAGTTTCTATCAAAAGAATTTTTATCAAACTATTTTAACATGATAGAAGTATGACATATGCTCATACTCTATGTTTTTACAAGTTCCAAAATTTTACCCAAGACCAAAAACCCAAAACCCCAAATTCTGGTTCTGGAAGTTCTGATATTTCAGAACTCACAGTAACCGGTCGACCGACCCGGTCGACCGATGTGCACAAATTGTGCATGTCTATATCAGTCGACCGACTCGGTCGACCGAGGCACAATTGCGTTCTTAGGATTTTTCGATCGACCGACCCGGTCGACCGGCTGCCCCAACGGTCGGATTTTTGACCGTTGGCGGTCGACCGACCCGGTCGACCGGACTCTGTCAAAAGTTCTGACAGATCCAACAGCTATTTTTTCTGGCTGATTTTCTTTTTGGGATTTGATACCAACGTTTTTGTGAGGCTGTTTTTGACCCCTATAAATAGAGGGTCACCTCATATTGATAAGACAACCATTGAAAAATATTGCAAAAGATTTTACAAGAGCTTTACAAAGAATTTCAACTCCTTTCTTTTACAAAAGATTTCTCAAAGCCTAAATTCCCAACACCCAACTTGTAGCCTATTCCTCTACCTTCTCTCTAGTTTTTTGCACACCACAATCCCAAGTTCTACATCTATATCATTGGCTCTAGGATTGTGCAAGTGAGCTATTTTGATCAAGTGTGATCACCTTTCTTATTGAGTGAAGTTGTAGAGGCATCGGCCTCAAGGGAGCTAGTGAGCTTCGGGTGGTGTTGCGGCATCACAAGTGTAGGGACAAGTGTGTCCTTGTATTGGCGATCCGGTGGGATCAACGATAGTAGTGCAAATCCTTCAAGTGTGAAGGCGGGGACGTAGAGCGTGGCTCGAACCTCGGAAACACATCCTTGCGTTTGCGTTTGCTCAAATTTTCTCTCAACTCTACTCCTTTTAATTCTTGCACATTTATTGTTATATTTATTGCAAGTCTATATTTGTGCTATTTGTGTGTTAAATTTTAAATTTCGCATTATTGCCATAATTCATATAGCCATCACCTATTCACCCCCCTCTAGGTGATTTCAAAAAGGAACTGGCCTTCAGGTTTTCCGCGACTTGTGTTTTGAAAGTGTTGACAAGTTAGACATCGTTCAGACTGGTTGAGGAGTTGTCTGAGAGTTTGTCATTTTGGAATGTCAACAAAACCCCTTCAAAGTTTTCATAAATCTATAATGAATTGGTATGAATTTTAAAGTACTTTGAACTTATAGTGCGTGACCTAAAATTTGACATTGTTTAGGTCAAGAAAGTCGATTAGACTTAGCGTAAAATGTACTTTTCAATTACATAGCTAAAATGGCCAATCTAGAAGCTCCATGCAGAGCTAGCCTATTGCGAGTCTAGAGCTTTACATGAAGCTAAAAGAGATTCCATCGCTAGTCCCTCCTTGTGGATCACGACCCACATAGCCATTTACTATAGCGATAGAATTGAGTACTTGCATATTCTATTTTTAAGTTCTGAAATTTTATATTTTTGTGTGCAGGTAAAAGCTTAATCATTTGGAATGTCTTCGTGCAACTTTGAAGTTTCTGAAATTGGGTGAGCTACAAGAAAGTGTGCAAGGGCTTGATCTTTTATCACCTTCTGGGGTACAAAGGTCATGTCATGTTGGGACAACAATACGGCCCAATTAACCAATCTGAAATTCAAAGACCCTGGCTTCATCATGAGAATCCGTGAAGGATGAGTCAAGAAATGACATGAATGCCTTATCTTCTAGATGGTGAAGACAAGAGAGAGGCATTCATTCTTGATTGGATTGTAACGGCTTTCAGGCCCAAGCAAGGTTCTTCATAAGTATTAGATGCTTGCTCAAAGCCTTCATCATTCTTTTGCACAAGCAGGATGCCAAGAGAATGGTTCATAACTCTTACATAAAGTAAGAATAGTTTTCTCGAAATGGGAGCTACCAAGGCCGGAGGCTTGGTGAGGTATTCTCTGATACCCTCGAAAGCCTTCTGGCAAGCGTCGTCCCAAATGAAAGAGACGCCCTTCTTCATTAACCTTGTGAATGGTTGGCAATGACCTGATAGATTGGCGATAAACTTCAGATATAGGCAAGCCTTCCTTGTAGACCTCTGGGCTCCTTGAGAGTCTTTGGAGGTTACATACTTTGGATGGCTTTGATCTTGTTGGGGTCAAGGTGAATTTTTTTAGATGTGATAATGAATCAAAGGAATTTTGTAACCCTCGGTTCCCAACATACGTATGTCAATACTGGTATCTAGTGATGATTTAATCATCTTGGTAGTCGGATTGAGACAATTTCAACTCAAGATATTATTTTCCATTATTTATAATTTTTTTAGAATTTTAGAATTTTTTGGGAAATTATTGGGGAAGAATCTCAACTTCAGAGTCGATCGGTGCCACGACTGACTCTGGGATTTTTAATTAACAATCGAGGATGAATTTTGGAAATCTGACTTCACAACAATGTTCAGCATGACATCTTCTATTTTTGAGGAAATTAGAAAACCCGCATGTGTGTAGCAGCTTTCGAAGCCAAGCCCATTTTATATAGAATTGAATGCTCTAACCACATGGCCACTTTGGCTGTTAATAATTAATGAAAGCCATTCTATTTGACATTTTTCTTTACCTTTTATTCTTTCCATTAAGACTACAAAAACAAACTTTATTAATAATTGTTTCTTCTCAAATTCGAACCATGGCCACCACCCCCACAGCGTAACACCCAGACCGCTTTTCCACATTAGCGTCTGGTCTCAAAATCGAAGTTCACTTATTTAAACCACGATTTAACTCTCCCATCTTCTCCAACTTACCCCACTCTCTCTAACTTCTCCTACACTTTCTCCCCCTCATTCCCACTCACACAAACTGAACCCACTACTCCTCTCACATAGTCTAACTCTCAGGGGGGCTTAGGGGTGTGTGTGGTGCTTATAAAAGGGACATCTCATCATTTCAAGTCACTTGCAAAACTTCAATCTCTCTTTCTTTTTCCACTACAATGTCCCTTCCTCTTTCAAATTTGGCGAGAATCTGAAGTGCTGGATGAGGAGAAGAAGATTTAGACTGAAGGGAAGCGTTCCAGGTATTTTATTTTGCATTTTTGTAGAATTTAGTTCGTTGTGGCATTTCACCGAACACGTAGTATGTGTTACATGTTCGCTTTAATTTCACCTTGTAAAACGCATGCTAAAATCACAATAAAATTTTGTAGAACACGTAGGATATGACTCCTAAGTATCATGAATTTTAATTTATTTTTAAAAATTTATTTTAATCAAAAAAAGAAAAGAAAAATCTGAACTGTGCTGTGCACTGCACTGTGCACAGCACAGTGCAGACCAAGCCAGGTCTGGCCTAAGCCAGACCAGACCTGGGTCTCGTCGAGCCAGGCCAGGCCTGGTCGGGCTCAGCCAGACCCGACTGGGTCTGGGCTCAGCTAGACCCGACTGGGTCTGGGCTCAGACCCAGTCTGGGTCTGTATACAGACCCGGGTTCGGGTCTGTTTTACAGACCAAACCTGACCCCAATTAAAAAAAAAGAAAAAAAGAAAAAGAAAGAAAGGAAAAAGAAAAAGAAAAAGAAAATGAAAAGAAATAAATAAAATTAAGTAAAAAAATAATTGTAACATTTACTGTTGCAAACCAGACCCAAACTCATTATTGTAGCAACAGACCCGTTAAGCTTTTTAATTATTTTTATTGATTTTTAGATTTATTTTAATTCAGAACATTCCAGAAAATTCACAGAAAATTCCAGAAAATTCACAAAAAATCACAAACAAAATTTGAAACTTTATAAAATTATTTTAATGTAATATTACTTAGGATAATCTGAAATTAAATATTTTTGTAATTACTATTCAATGATATTTTATTTAAAAATGACCAATAAATTACTAAATAGCAAAAATAAATATAAAATTCATAATTCAGTAATATGTAAACATTATACATCAATTTATTATTTTATGCATATATTTTATCACGAAAATATATTTTTAAATAGTTGCTATAAATTTAGAAATTAAATTATTTTGAAATATTAACCAACCAAAATTATAATAAATAGTAAAAAATACATTATCACTTAACCTATCACTGAATAAAGAATATATCAAGTCTCTAATTAATTCACGCAATATTTAAGCCACAAATTTTACCCAGAGCCGGTTGCAGTTACGGAAATTCAAACTCCAACGACGTCAGGCAAGTGTACACGATTCTCCTCTCGTTGACTTTCATCTTAATCTTAATTCTGTCTCTTAATTATAAATCATGGTTATCATATCGCATGATTGTTAACACTATCCTGTGATCATATGTACATATCAGCTTTTTTCTTCTGATTATATGACTATTATTCTTGTATTCTTGATACTATTACCGTACCGTCTCGTGATCATGTTACATTGCCTTACATATCGTATTTGCATCTTGTTCCTGTACATAATGCATTCAATTTGCATGATTGCTTGTATGTGATAGATTGATGTGAAGATCAATGAAATCTACACTGATCATGATAAATATTTTGATCTGGATTTTGAGGATAACTGGATAATAATAAAGAAGGATTGATAGTTAAAGATTGTATATCGATTTATATTGTGATCCTGATATTACTGAAAATTAATCAAGAAAATTGACCATTATATTCTGAGTAATTGTTTGAGGATATCTTATTGGATTATGGACACATGATTATGACCGTTTTACTTTGACATTTAGATTACATGATACTGTCATCACTTGCACTACTTTGCATGTATTTGATATCACTTGCACAATTTTATATTTATCACTTGATATTGTCACTGTCTACATCGTCCCGTGATTTTGATACACGTGTTCACCATCTAATGCTGATATTCTTGGTACCGATTCATGATCCTGTAACGCTGAGTAACACACTATTTGCATTTGCATTTAATTAATAAAATTAATCAAGCCGGGGTTATTGGGGGAGACTGTAGCAGGGGAAATCCAGGGAGGTGTGCTTGAAAGGGCGACCCCTTGTGGGCTTGGATGCCACACGTGATGTTGTTATTTATGCGTGCTCCTGTTATTACATGTTATATGATACCTGAGTACAGTGAACTGTTTCTCCCTGCTATCTGAATCCATTAACGCATCACTTGTTTGATATGCAGTTGTCCTGTGGGATGGGGCATAGGATGATTGCATTAGTTAGAGTAATAAAATATACTAGACATATGCACTTGCATCATATCCTACATTGTCTTAGTGATCTATTTCCTGACACATATTTTCAAGATACTGACATTTGAGACTCATGTGATATGCATTATCTTGACTACATAACATTCCTAGACATACCATGTTATTTTATCTTGTGATCTTGTGATTATGTTACACGACAGTTACTTGTCCAGGACGTCTCATGTTCATTATATCATGTCACACTATGCATGCACGATCTTATTGTACATGATCTATCTTCCTGATTATTCCTGTTACTGTTATTACATTCAGTTCTTGATATTTCCAAACATATTATGCTTATGTCTTACTGTTTTTACATTTTTTATATTCTCTCTTTGATCGTTCTTTTCTCTTCGTGTACTCTTGCTAGTCCGCTTCTGACGGACTTTTATATTATTTTTCAGTATTTAGATCAGGAAGCTGGTATAAAGAGTTGTTCTTAGATCATATTCTGGTTTCCCTGTTCTCTGGTGAGTTCAGTTTTCTTCTTGACTTGTTTTATTCAGATATAGTAGATGATATTGTTTATGATTCAATTTTTTATATATGTGATTTTATCCCTATGCTTGGTTGTATGTGCATATATGTATGCTATCCTGCTTGTTATTGACAGCCTAAGGTACTCATGGAAGAGATTTCGCTCTTCGTGAGTATCTGCTGGCCATCGTCACGTACCTATATTCCGTATTTTGGGAAACGGGCGTGACAAATTTACCGCCTGATACTCCCAAGAATGACTTTGTTGGGTCATGTTCAGCTGATGAGCCCGCATGATGTTGAACACCATTCTTAGGTCATGGAGGTGGTTGTCTTTGTTGCGACTTTTGACTGCCATGTTGTCGACATAGCATTCCACCGTCTTTCTTAAAAATGGTCATGAAAGATTGTGTTCATAGCACTCTGGTAAGTTGCATTGGTGTTCTTCAAGCCGAATGACATCATCATGTAGCAGTATACCCCCAACAGTTCTTGAAATGATGTATGTTTTTCATCATCTGGGTACGTTTTGATTTGGTTGTACCTTGAAAAGCCATCCATAAAAGATATCCTTTTGAAACCGCATGTGTTATCAATCATGACGTCAGTGATGGGATATTACAAGAATATTACATCATTAAGGGATACATAATACGATTTACACGAGATTTACACAAGCCAAAAATGGTAGAAGCTCTCGAGCTGGAAGAAGAAATCTCAAAAGCCAGCTAAAAGTGATAGGTGAGGAGGATCTGCTATCAAGTCCCCATGCTTTGTTGTATCACTCTAATCAGCAACAGGAACTTCACAAAGGTCCAAGCTCCAGGATCTGGACATGCTGATCAGGGATTGTCAGAATGCAACCAAACGAGTATGTAAAAGCCAAGTGGTGTGCTCAAGTAAGCACACGTGTACAGGAATATTATGTTGGCCCAAAGGCCCATCACTCTAGTTTTGATGATGATCAACTCATGTAGTTATTGTACTAATGATCTTGTGTTTAATTAGTGATAGATTTGTTATCAAGATCTTAGTAGGTGTGGAGCTTTAACAAAAGATTTAAAGTCAAGTTTTGGAGCTAGCACCGGTTGATTCACGAGCCTATGCATCAAGACCACATCAAGAGTTGAGCTCGTTGGATTGTGTTTGGACCAAGTCTAGAACATGAGAAGGCTTCAAGTGAAGACTTCAAGAAGATGAAGACTTGTGTCTAGGTATAAGATTTTTGTTTTTAGATAAAATGTAAAGGATAGAATAGTTGGTGGATTGCTCAAGTATATATCACACGCACACTCTTGATAGTTTTATTTTTACAAAAGATTTTCGTTTTGAAAAACACATGTTTGGATTTTGGTTTTCATGTTTATATATCTTTTATCCAAAATCATGTTTAGAGCTTAATGTCAAAAACATAGATATCTTATTTGTGTAGTGGATCATATCCATACACACTATGCTTTAATGAATTCAATATATCTTGTTTTTTTTGTATCATGAAGAAGTTATGGAAAACAAGTTTTAGAAAAATACAAGTTTTCTATTGAGCCAATTTTTCCATATTACAAAAATAGTCCAAATCTTTTATAACATGCCTTGATTTTGTGCAAGCATGTTTGTTTATCAAAGTATATTGGTAAAACTATTTTTGTAGATTTTTCAGTATTTTATGGGATTTTATTTGAACCAAAAAGACCAAGTTTTTATCCTTTAGTTTTTCTGTTCCAGGCTTCAGCCAGTCAACTAGTCGACCGACCAAGTCGACTAGGGCTGAAGTCGGTCGACCGACCCGGTCGACCGACGTGCACAGACGTGCACGCCAGTTCTGCAGGATGGCTGGCCGACCGACCCGGTCGACCGTCCAGAGAGCTCTGCTCTCTGGAAAGGCCCCGGCCGACCGTGCAGTCGACCGGACAGCAAGATTGCTCTCTGTATCCTGGCTCGGTCGACCGTCCGATCGACCGATGGCTCAAACGGTCTGAAATATGACCGTTGGCCGGCCGACCGGACGGTCGACCGTTAGGCCTGACAGAACCCCAACGGCTAGTTTTTCTAGCCCTATAAATTTGGGGGTTTGGGCATTGTTTTTCAACAAGATTTCTAGTGGGTTTTAAGCCAGTTTTTCCTACTTCATTAAAAGAGTTTTTCCCGCTAAATTGAGAGCTAATACTTCCAATCAAAAGGGGAGTTTATCAAGAGTGTTTAAAAGAGATTTCTTTGAGTTTTCCTCCACCATTCTCATCCTTGTTTTTCTCACAAACACTTGAGCAACCCATTGAGCTATTCATTCTATAGGAGTGTTTTTGTGAGAGGATTTTAGGTGATCAAGAGTTGTGATCACCAAAGTTCTACTTTGTTCCTTTGAGAAGGCGGACGGTTGTGTTCGCATTGTTTTGGGTCCTAGTGGGGACTCGGTGTTTTGGGTTCAGGTGCGAACTCCTTGTTTGAGGTGCGGCCTCGGCGAGCCGGTGGGCTTGCGGTGTGTACGGACTAGGGAGTTCGAGAGTTGTAGGTGTTGCGGCACCGAGTGATCCGGTGGGATCGATTATAGTGGAAATCCTTCGTGTGTCGAAGGCGGGGATGTAGAGCAAGTGTGCTTGAACCTCGAAACAAATCCTTTGTGTTTGCGATTGCTCACTCTCTCTATCTCCTTGTGTTTATATCATGCATACTTATCTTTTCTTTATCTTTATATGCATGATATACTTGTGTGCTTAATTGATATACATGCTTGGGTTGTTTGCTAACACTTGTATTTAACCAAGAGAGCCAACGCGGCACCTCAACCCTTATCAAGGGGAATCTAGAGGAGTTTGTCCAGAGCCCTTCACGGAAAATTCGGCAACACTCTTATGTTATACGTGGTGTTTAGTGTAAGAATTTAGTTTAGGTCATAATAGTTTTTACTTCCGCATTATTTGGCATTAAGTGACCATTAGATTAGCCATCACCTATTTACCCCCCCTCTAGGTGATTTACAATTGGTATCAGAGCCAAGTACTCTGATTTGGGTCTTACAACCTAGAGTTAAAGATCCTCATTTTAGGCTAATCACATTTTTTGTACACACACCATGGACTTCATGTCACCACCCATGTTTGACATTCTTAACATCCATATATGGAAGGTGAAGATGTCCTTGTACCTCAAAGCCTTAGGTATTCATGTTTATCTTGCCACAACTAATAATGCATATTGTTTAAATGGTAAGAATATTGAGGCTAATGCAAAAGCCCTACATGCTTTAAGATCTACCCTAAATGATGATTATTTATCTAGGGTTGCTAATCTTGATTTGACTTTTGTAGCATGGAACACCCTCCTCTCCCTTGGCGAAAATGATCAATACTATGCGGGGAGCGATTCGGATGTTGGAAGTGACATCTCCAATAAGTGTTATATGGTCCAAGGGGATAACCCCCTTGAGGTAACTACCGAATCTAAGGTAGAAGATGATAACATGTCATATGATGAGCTCACTTCATTTTGCCAACAATTACTTGAGAAATATGACATGGTTAGAAAAGATAATAAAATTTTGAAAAAGAAATTTGATTGCATGCATATAGAACATGATTCATTTAGAAATAATATTGCATGTTTAGAAAAAGAAAAAGAAGATTTGAAAAATGAAAATGTTTCCTTGCTTTCCAAATTAAATACTCTTTGTGAAGGTAACACAAATTTGAAAAATAAAATTGTTTTGGTGGAAAAACAAAAAGAAATTGTTTTTCATGAAAACTCTTGTTTAAAAAGAAAAATTTGTGAAAAAAAAGAAAAGGTTATTAAAAAGAAAAAGAAAAATGACTCTATATCTCACCTTTCTCTTCATGCCACCATTGATGATAGTGAGATTAAATTTTTGAAAAATAGGATTAGTTGTTTGAGCTCAACTTTGAGCTATTGTACTTTTAATCATTCTAGGTTGGAGTCTATGTTTTCAAAGAAACAAGCTCCACATTCTCATGCACATCATCCTCATCATGCTTATGTTGCACGTCACGTTCATACACATACACATAAGCATTCTAAGGTATACAAATGTACACATTGTGGCCGCAAAGGCCATTTAGCAAAGTTTTGTTATGATAAGATAAATGCTTTAAATTTTGCTAATAAAAATGTTTGGATGCCTTATAAAGCTAACCCCCAAGGACCCAAGAAAAAATGGGTACCAAAACCCCCACCATGTGTTTTTGATGTAGGTGAGAGTTCTCACACGACGTGAGAGATATGGTGCCTTGATGGTGGTTGCACGTGGACTAGATGGACATATTTTTGATGCACCGCTATCAAAGAGTTTTGGTGGGACGACCACCATGTTTTGGAGTTTTTGAGTAGTTCCTTGGTTGGTAACTATTTCTAAACTCTTAATTTATTTACATGCTTGTTCATAGTTGATATTTTTAGCATATTCATATTTTTATGTGCTTCATGTGGTAAAAACATGCTTAGATGTAGTTTTCATCAAAACTTGTATTATTCATGTACAAATAGTGAGTTACATTTGATTTATATATATTTGCACTTCATGCTCATTTGTACCCACTATATGCACATGTATAACCTAGTTTTGATGATTCTCCCATTTATACATGCTTTGCCAAATTTTATGATTTTACTTCATGTATATGTATTTTTAATTCAAATCTAATAAATATACATGTATACCTGTGAGTCTCTTGCCTTCATGCAAATACATTTGATAGACTCTTTTATGTTTGGGATATATATGTGTATTGTTAGTTTTGGATAAATCATACATATACCATGAAGATTAGTGTTTTAATGAAAAATGATTTTTCATGTTTTTTGTTTTGTTAAAAAAAAAAATTGTGACTTATGACCCTTTTGAGCTTCAATGTCTATTTTCATGAAAATGCTATTTACATGACTTTTGAACACTCACACTTTATTTATTGTGTCATGACTTAGTTTCATGGACATATTTTTGAGCTTTATAGACTATGAGTGTAAATTTTGTGCATTTAGTTTTATTTCATGAAAAACATATGATTTATTGTATTTTGAAGGATCTTTAACTAGTTTTTCAAAAATCAATTTATACTAGTTATTTATTCTTCAAATTAGTAGTTTATGATATCCACATGATCCTACTTTACTTCAATCATATGGATAAATTCTTTTGTGTTCTCAAGATTTGATGCTTCCTGAATTGAATATTAGTTTAAGTGTTAGTTTTTGTCAACACTAGGATTTATACTTGTACATATTGTAAGTCACAAATAAATCTATATATGGTTGGGTTTGATTGCTTATTTGTGCCCATTAGGTGTGCTAGTATAGCCTAGTTTTGATGATCCTTACATTTTTAAACTTGTATTCCCATTTTGGATTTGTGTTATGATCACGTGCTTTCATTTCATATATATGTTTATTTTGCCAAACTTTAAGATATACATGTATACCCCTTGAGTCATTTGCCTTTCATGCAAATCTATATATATTGACTCAATTGTGTTTAGGGATATGTATGTATACTTCTTGTGTTGTCAAAACATACATATTCCTTGAAATATAATTTTTTTTAATAAAATTTTTTTTTGTTTTCAAAATTTTTGATAATTTTCACATTGTCTTATTTAAAGGAATATTGAGCTTCATTGCCATTTTCATGAGATTTACACATATTTCATGAAAAATATTTTTATTTTATTCCTTGATTGAAGAATTCCGTGCTAGTCTTCAAACATTTTCATTTAACTAGTTCGAGTTCCTCATGTGGTATAGTATATGATGTATACACTTAAGCTTATTTTTCTATTGGTATCATTGGATATTTTCAATTGGTATCAATATGAACTTCTTTTGTATATACTCATATTTTGTTTTCTCATATATGTATGTATCAATTTCATTTGGTATACTCATTTTTCATACATATATATGAGTTATTTGTGCTTGAGTTAAAATTTTTTACATGTTTAAAGCACAAAGTTGTTTATGTTAAGAAAATAAAAATTTTTAAATAAAATTCTCAAGATTTGTTTTATTGAGAAAATTCAAAATTTTGTTTTATAAGAAAAATTCAAAATTTTTGATTTGTATTGCCTATATGCAAGGAGAGCTTAACATCTCTTCTACATATAGATTCATGATGAGTGTATTGTATATTGAGGAGTTTGACAACTCTTCTTTATGCGGTACACGTGTGTAGGGGAGCTTCACATCTCCTCTTATGCATTACATATTATACGTTATGTGAATTAGGGCTTGTCATCCCTCTTTCATGTAATGTATATGTGTAGGGAAGTTACTTTTGTTGGCCCAAGGTTACAATCACTCATGTTTAGTGTGTTTTGATGATTACAAAACATATTAGTTATTTGAACTAATATTGCTTATTGTTTAAGTGTGTTTCAGGGTTCTAACTCTATTGAAAGGTTTACACCCTAAAAGAAAGTGTTTTGGACTCAGGTCAACTCAAAGTGGGCTCAAGACTCAAGTGTTGAAGACCTTGATGGTGAAAAACCCCTTGAAGAGCTTGTAGTACTTAGAACCAATGTAAGAATAGAATGTTAAAGTTTGAGTGTTGGATATTGGCTCTAGGATACACACACACAAATTGGTTTTGTTAAAATGTGTGTTTTGTATCTAAGTTTTCATGTTTTAAATTAGGTTTCATGCCTTAAAAATATATTTACATGACTCTATATTTTACAAAAATAAATACCATGCTTAGATCTTGTTTATATACCCCTACTAGCATATTACTTAAGTTTCCTTAAAGTCAAAAATTATTTTGCAAAATTTTTCAAGTCGGAAAAAAAAAAACACTGTTTTCCTATTTCAGGCTGACCGGCCCGGCCGACCGGCCACTGTGCCTGGACGTGCACGTCTGTGCACGTCCTTCGGTCGACCGAGCGGTCGACCGTCTGAGAGCAGGAGTGCTCTCGGGTTTTCTGGGTCGACCGTCCGGTCGACTGCTAGAGAAAGACTGAGAGCAGGATTGTTCTCGGGTTTTCTGGGTCGACCGGCCAGTCGACCGCCAGAAGACCCGAGCCAACGGCTCTTTGACCAGCTGAGCTGGCGGTCGACCGGCCCGGTCGACCGCCAAGCCTGCTGCTGCCCAACGGCTCTTTCCTCTTTTGTGCAATTCTGAAATCTGTTTTTTGATCTGTTTTTTGGCAGACTTTACAGGGTTTTTTAGTTCTTTTTCAGAGCAAATAAGCTCTAAATAAATTATTTTAAACCTATTTTTCTCCCTATAAATAGAGGAGAAGACTCTCTTACTAAAAAACAGAAAAATCCTCAAGTTTTCAAAGTTTTCAAAAGAGAAAAGAAAAGTGTTTAAGCTCTCCATTTTCAATTCTTTCTTGAGCTAGTTTTTAGTTGTGTTCCCTTGCAAAAATCATCTCTACAACTGAGTTTTTCTCACTACACTTCATAGAGCCAAAAATCCCTTACTCATTCTATAGTGAAGTTGTAAAAAGAGTGAGAGTGTTGTAAAAGAGTTTGGTGATCTTGTTGTGATCACTCTTGTTCTTGTTCCTCTTCTTGTTCTTGTGGAGACACCTCTTCGGTAGAGGTTATTGTACTTGGTGAAGATCGGTGCTCGGGTCTTCGGTAGACCGTTGTAATCGTTCTCGGTGGATAGTGGAAACCCTTCACGGAGGTGAAGGCGGGGAGTAGAGTGGTGGCTCGAACCTCGAAACAAACATCTTGTGTTTGCGATTGCCTTGTGTCCATTCTTGCTTTAAATTTCTATTGCACTATATTGCTTTCTATTACTTACTTGTGATCTTGTTTCTTCCTTTGTGCTATTATTTCAAGCTTGTGATGCTTGTGATATATTGTGTGCATCTCACTATTCATCCATCATACTTTGCTTTGTTCGATCAATTCTCTTACAACAAGGTTGCATTGCGCACCTCTAACCCATTCAAGGGGAATTGGGAGGAAGGAGTTCAGAACCTCTCACGGGGTATTCGGCTCTTAGTCTTATTTTGAGAGATCGTTGCATCATTCATCATACTTAGTTTTCAAAAAGTTTGTTAGATTAGCAATAACACCTATTCACCCCCCCTCTAGGTGTTTTTTCAACTTTACCGTCTTCCTCTTCATGAGTGTATATCGCATATACCCTTTTTTATTGACTTATTTGTTTACACCCCTTATTGGTTTCTTTGTTTATGACAAAAAGGGGGAGAAAGATTTGATGATTTTGTTTTTACCTTAACCCCTTTGTTGATGATTGACAAAAAGAGGGAGAGGTATTTGGTATATATGCATGTTTTTATAAAAGAATTTATGTTTATGCATATATGTTTTGTTTTGCAAATAGGAGAAAAAGATTTTGTGATTTTATTTTATGCTTGATTAGCATGTTTACTCCTACATTTGCATACATGTTTATGTGCCTCATTGCATATTTATTTTGTTTATTTGGTATGCATGAGTTAAGGGGAGCTTCTTTAGAGCTTTACTTAAATCCATGCATATATAACTTCATGAGTTTTGTCATCATCAAAAAGGGGGAGATTATTGGCCCAAAGGCCCATCACTCTAGTTTTGATGATGATCAACTCATGTAATTATTGTACTAATGATCTTGTGTTTAATTAGTGACATATTTGTTATCAAGATCTTAGTAGGTGTGGAGCTTAAACAAAGGATTTAAAGTCAAGTTTTGGAGCTAGCACCGGTTGATTCACGAGCCTATGCATCAAGACCACATCAAGAGTTGAGCTCGTTGGATCGTGTTTGGACCAAGTCTAGAAGATGAGAAGGCTTCAAATGAAGACTTCAAGAAGATGAAGACTTGTGTCTAGGTATAAGATTTTTATTTTTAGATAAAATGTAAAGGATAGAATAGTTGGTGGATTGCTCAAGTATATATCACACCCACACTCTTGATAGTTTTGTTTTTACAAAAGATTTTCGTTTTGGAAAACACATGTTTGGATTTTGGTTTTCATGTTTATATATCTTTTATCCAAAATCATGTTTAGAGCTTAATGTCAAAACATAGATATCTTATTTGTGTAGTGGATCATATCCATACACACTATGCTTTAATGAATTCAAAATATCTTGTTTTTTTGTATCATGAAGAAGTTATGGAAAACAAGTTTTAGAAAAATACAAGTTTTCTATTGAGCCAATTTTTCCATATTACAAAAATAGTCCAAATCTTTTATAACATGCCTTGATTTTGTGCAAGCATGTTTGTTTATCAAAGTATATTGGTAAAACTATTTTTGTAGATTTTTCAGTATTTTATGGGATTTTATTTGAACCAAAAAGACCAAGTTTTTATCCCTTTAGTTTTTCTGTTCTAGGCTTCAGCCAGTCGACTAGTCGACCGACCAAGTCGACTAGGGCTGAAGTCGGTCGACCGACCCGGTCGACCGACGTGCACAGACGTGCACGCCAGTTCTGCAGGATGGCCGGCCGACCGACCCGGTCGACCGTCCAGAGAGCTCTGCTCTCTGGAAAGACCTCGGCCGACCGTGCAGTCGACCGGACAGAAAGATTGCTCTCTGCATCCTGGCTCGGTCGACCGCCCGGTCGACCGATGGCTAAAACGGTTTGAAATATTACCGTTGGCCGGCCGACCGGACGGTCGACCGTTAGGCCTGACAGAACCCCAACGGCTAGTTTTTCTAGCCCTATAAATTTGGGGGTTTGGGCATTGTTTTTCAACAAGATTTCTAGTGGGTTTTAAGCCAGTTTTTCCTACTTCATTAAAAGAGTTTTTCCCACTAAATTGAGAGCTAATACTTTCAATCAAAAGGGGAGTTTATCAAGAGTGTTTAAAAGAGATTTCTTTGAGTTTTCCTCCACCATTCTCATCCTTATTTTTCTCACAAACACTTGAGCAACCCATTGAGCTATTCATTCTATAGGAGTGTTTTTATGAGAGGATTTTAGGTGATCAAGAGTTGTGATCACCAAAGTTCTACTTTGTTCCTTTGAGAAGGCGGACGGTTGTGTTCGCATTGTTTCGGGTCCTAATGGGGACTCGGTGTTTCGGGTTCGGGTGCGAACTCCTTGTTTGAGGTGCGGCCTCGGCAGGCCGGTGGGCTTGCGGTGTGTACGGACTAGGGAGTCTGAGAGTTGTAGGTGTTGCGGCACTGAGTGATCCGGTGGGATCGATTATAGTGGAAATCCTTCGTGTGTCGAAGGCGGGGATGTAGAGCAAGTATGCTCGAACCTTGAAACAAATCCCTTGTATTTGCGATTGCTCACACACTCTCTCTCTCTATCTCCTTGTGTTTATATCTTGCATACTTATCTTGTCTTTATCTTTATATGCATGATATACTTGTGTGCTTAATTGATATACATGCTTGGGTTGTTTGCTAACACTTGTATTTAACCAACAGAGCCAACGCGACACCTCAACCCTTATCAAGGGGAATCTAGAGGAGTTTGTCCAGAGCCTTTCACGGGGAATTCGGCAACACTCTTGTGTTATATGTGGTGTTTAGTGTAAGAATTTAGTTTAGGTCATAATAGTTTTTACTTCCGCATTATTTGGCATTAAGTGACCATTAGATTAGCCATCACCTATTCACCCCCCTCTAGGTGATTTACATATTAGTGGATCACGTGTTCAAGACAAGCAGGCAGGCAATAACAATAAATGTAATGGAATATACTTATCTCTAAGTATGTATGAACTGTATATGTCATATGTAAAATATAATGAAGACAAAATCAATTGTATAAACTCAATCTCCGGATCCATGAGATTAATACGTCGAGAGGATAATCCAAACAAGAAAACTCTCATCTATATACCATATACCTCACTTCACCATCAACTAAGTATATCCAACTAGAGTCGCTAAGGATTTGTATATCAGTAGTGGTATCATGTCATGTCTGTGAAATCATGATCAATACTATTGTCAAGTCAGCATATGTTTTAGTGGTACATGTGTCAGTCAGTATCAGAAGTATCAGTATCAAGAATAATGTAAAGTATAGGAATAGAATTGATAACACGATATGGAAACATGAACTTCTCAAATAGTGGACAAGGTATTGGATTGTTATGCTTTAAGTATAATAGTAGTAGTAATAGCAATAACAATAATCAGTATCATTTGTTATTCTAATCGGTCCCTGTCAGTGTCCCATACCACTGACAGCTCATACTGGAATCCGTACTTCTAGTAGAACACATCAAAACTCTGATATACGTTTTATCCTTATTCGAATAGGGAAATGACTGAATAACATATGCTCCTGACATTATTATTGTTTGGATATTATATATAATATATTGCGCTCACTTCTAGTGGTATCAGGAGAATAGGAGAACCATGGTCGTGATGTAATGGACCCTAGAGTCACCCCAACAGACCCTAGAAGTACCCCCACCATGTGTGTATATGTTGTGATACTTAGCTCCATACACTATTTTGTGTACCAGGTAGTATACGATTTGTGGACCCAAGAGGTACTCCCACGGACCCTAGAGGTGCCCCCATCACGTGTGTAATATGACACTTAGCTCTATGTGATACTTTGCTCCATTCACTGCTCCTTAAGTCAAGAGTAACAGGAATAATATCAGGAGTGTATCAGGAGTCATACCACTGACAGTTCATACTGGAATCCGTACTTCTAGTAGAACACATCAAAACTCTGATATACGTTTTATCCTTATTCGAATAGGGGAATGACTGAATAACATATGCTCCTGACATTATTATTGTTTGGATATTATATATAATATATTGCGCTCACTTCTAGTGGTATCAGGAGAATAGGAGAACCATGGTCGTGATCTAATGGACCCTAGAGTCACCCCAACAGACCCTAGAAGCACCCCCACCATGTGTGTATATGTTGTGATACTTAGCTCCATACACTATTTTGTGTACCAGGTAGTATACGATTTGTGGACCCAAGAGGTACTCCCACGGACCCTAGAGGTGCCCCCATCACGTGTGTAATATGACACTTAGCTCTATGTGATACTTTGCTCCATTCACTGCTCCTTAAGTCAAGAGTAACAGGAATAATATCAGGAGTGTATCAGGAGTGTATCAGGAGTCAGGAGTAAATCAGAAGTATGTGAATATCCTTATCCAGAATTCAAAAGTTCATGGCTATTAATCTTTCTCACAACAATAGGTATTATAATCAATCCAGTGTCATAGTATCAGGTTATCATAGTATCAGGTTCAATGTATCAGTAGTCCGATGTCAGGTTAACATCTAGTGTCAACATCAAGTAGTCTGTAGTAAGTGATAATATGTTAAAAAAAAGTATCCAGTAAATAGTATAAAAGCAGCACTATAGGTATGCACATACAAACGGAGCAAAGCAGTGTTGAAGGCACAAACAGCAAACAGTATTTTGTCACTAAAGCGCTCGTGGAGCTACAAGATCGACTCAGCTTAAGCTGCGAGTCTAAAATCCAGCAAAGATTCACCTAAGCGAGTCTAGTGATAAAGCGTTGAGCACTAAATACGCCAACCAAGCAAAGCCGAGAGATTGTGAATGGTCTAAGCGTCCCCCTTCCAGAGAGTGGGCATAAAAGAGACCAGAGGTCTAATAGGCCAGAAGGCCAACTGAATACCTGCATAAAATGATGTTAGAACACACAAGCATATAAATAACAATCAACGGCGCTGGAGGCCAAAAGAGAGACTGTAAGGTTTAAGTGCACTCTCTTTTGGAGAAGTGGGCATAAGAGAGACCAGAAGGACTAATAGGGCCAAAGGCAGAGCAGGTACATACAAAAGATGTTAGTACCAAAATATACAAAAATATAGATAATTCCTAAAAATACACAGTAATTCCAGAAATATATGGGAAATTTCTAAAAATACACAAGAAATTCCTAAATATTCAGAAAATTCCTAAAATACACAGATAATTTCTAAATACACAGAAAATTTACAGTTAAATTTTTAAATACCGGAAAATTTCTAAAAATATACAGTTAATTTTTAAAATAACTTTCCTTTCCTTTCTCTCTACACCACTTTTTTGTATATTTTTAGAAATTTTCCTGTAAATTTTTTAAAAATATACAGGAAAGTGGTGTAGAGAGAGAAAGGAAAGGAAAGGTATTTTAGAAATTAACTGTATATTTTTAAGAATTTTCCTATATTTTAGTATTTAACTATATAATTTTAGGAATTTTCTAGTGTATTTAGAAATTATCTATGTATTTTACGAATTTTTTGAGTATTTAAGAATTTCCTGTGTATTTTTAGAAATTTCCTGTATTTTTCAAGAATTACTGTGTATTTTTAGGAATTATCTGTATTTTGTATATTTTGGTACTAACATCTTTTGCAGGTACCTACTTGGTCTTCTGGCCCTATTAGACCTTTTGGTCTCTCTTATGCCCACTTTCCTGAAAGGGAGTGCGCTTGACCTTACAGTCTCTCTTTTGGTGCCTAGCACTGTTGATTGTTATTTATATGCTTGTGTGTACTAACTTCATTTTATGCAGGTATTCAGTTGGCCTTCTAGCCCTATTAGATCTCTGGTCTCTCTTATGCCTAGCCCCGAAAGGGGTGCGCTTAGACCATTCGCGGTCTATCGACTTTGTCTAGTTAGCATACTAACGCTCAGTGCTTTATCACTAGACTTACTTAGACGGAACTCTACCGGATTTTAGACTCACAACTTAAGCTGAGTCATTCCTGTAGCTCCACCGTGCGCTTTAATAACTAAACACTGTTTGCTATTTGTGCCTCCATCACTGCTTTGCTCCGCTTGTATGTGCATAGTTGTAGTGCAGCTTTTATACTATTTACTGGATAATTTCTTTTAACATATTATCACCTACTACAAACTACTTGATATTGACACTCGATGCTAACCTGACATCAGACTACTGATACATTGAACCTGATACTATAATAACCTGATACTATGACACTGGACTGATTATGGTACCTATTGTTATGAGAAAGATTGGTAGCCTTGAACTCTTGAATTCTGGACGAGGATATTTACATACTTCTGATTTACTCCTGACTCCTGATACACTCCTGATACTATTCCTGTTACGCTTGACTGAAGGAGCGGTGAATGGAGCAAAGTATCACACGGAGCTAAATGTCACATTACACACACGATGGGGACACCTCTAGGGTCTGTGGGGGTATCTCGTGGCCACAAATCGTATCCTACCTAGTACGCAAAATGGTGTATGGAGCTAAGTATCACACCATTTACACACATGGTGGGAGTACCTCTAGGGTCCGTGGGGGTGCCTCTAGGGTCCATTACATCACGGACATGGTTCTCCTGTTCTTCTGACACCACTATTGAACTGAAAACAATATATTATATATAAGATCCAAATAATAATAATTTTAGGAGCATATGTTATACAGTCATTCCCCTGTTTGAATAATGATAAACTGTACTTCGGAGTCGGATATGTTCTACTGGAAGTACGAATTTCAGTGTGAACTGCCAGTGGTATGGGACACTGATGGGGACCGATTAGAATAACAAATGATATTGATTATTATTATTATTAATGCTATTACTACTACTATTATACTTAAAGCATGACAATCCAATACCTTGTCCACTGTTTGGAAGTTTATGCTTTCAGATCGTGTAATCAATTCTATTCCTATACTTTACCTTATTCCTGATACTAATACTCCTGATACTGACTGACACATGTACCACTGAAACATATACTGACTTGATAACAGTATTGATCATGCACAGACATGACATGATAATACTACTGATATACCAATCCTTAGCAACTCTAGTTAGATATACTCAATTGATGGTGAAGTGAAATATATGGTATATAGATGAGGGTTTCCTTATTTGGATTATTCCCTCAACGTACTAATCTCATGGATTCAGATATTGAGTTTATACAATTGATTTTATCTCCATTTACATTTTACATATGACATATACAGTTCATACATACTTAGATAAGTGTATTCCATTTATATTTACCATTAATGCCTGCCTGCTTGCCTTGAAGACATGATTTACTAATATTCCTGTATACGTGTGCTTGCTTGAGCACGCCACTTGACTTTTACGTACTCATTGGGTTGCATTCTGATAATCCTGAATCTGCATGTCCAGATCCCGGAGCTTGGACCTTGGTGTTACTGATCAGAGTGACAGCGAAAGCATGGAGACTTGATAGCAGATCCTCTTGACCTATCACTTTTAACTGGCTCTTAAGATTCCTCCTTCCAGCTCGAAAGCATCTACCACTTGGCTCATGTAAATCTCTTATAAATCGTATTTTGTATCCCTTGATGATGTAATATTCCTGTAATATTGGATCACATCTTGTGATAACAATGTACTTGGACTATAATGTTAGAATGTATAATACCACTATACTTCTGTACTCTGATTCCTGACTGTACCAATATGTTCAGTGTACGTATGTGAGGGTATCTTCGCTCTGCGTATGTATGTTGCAGTAGCGTCTCTGTACTCGATGGGTCGGGGCGTTACAGTTTACATGTATTGATTTTGTTAAGTTGTAATTGATTATAGTTAAGGTTTTAAATTCCGTCATACATTCGCATATCACCTATTCACCCCCTCTTGGTGATTTCAGTGCCATCATGATTTTGTAATTTTCATTCTTCAGGAAATTTGATAAATAATTATTGAATTTCATCAATAGCATACTATGTCGAAAATAATTCAACATGTGTGAGCTTACATATGTAAATTTAATATGCATGACTATCTTAAAGTATAGTTCAAATGAATTGTGATCTAATTAAGTTAATAATTGGACTAATGGGTATTAAATTGTCATGAATTAATGTGTAGAGATAATTATGCAATTTTTAATTTGTTGAAGGGCCAAATTGGAAAAAGAAATAACTCTTGTTATTCTATAGAGGGATCATGGTCCCCAAAAGAACGTATCATCATCTTCTTCTCTTTGAGATCCCTTCAGGCAAAGAGAAATCCTAGAAGGATACGAATCTTTTGGAAGGTCATCTCCATCCCGACAATTCAAGCAATTCAGTCATGGATCAAGGTATGCTTCCGTCTTTGTTGTTTTAATTATTCTCATGTCTTTGAATCTTTAAAGAGGTTAGATTTATATGTTATAGGGTTTGATCTATGATAAAGTTATGGCCTTTGATCTTGTCTATTCCAAAAATAAGCATTATAGATCTAATTCTTTTATTGTTTAGTTTAAGATCCAATAATTAGTATCAGAGCCTCTCCTTTGAGGATTCACAGATTTGGGAATTAAAGTTCAAAACTTGGATTTTTAATTCATACTTCTATGAATTATATATTAGATCTTATAAATCATATACATGATTACTTTGGCTTTGATAAAAACTTCCCTTTTCTTCAGGTTTATGGATCTGAAATCTCAGATCTGAATTCAGAATAAAAAAATATTTTTGGGTTTTTCCAGGTTTGTTCTTTCAGATTAAAAAATAATTATAGGGAAGTAGGCGTGCCCTGGCTAAGGGGAAGTAGACGCAGCCAGCCATGCCACGCCTGCCAGCATTTGTAGGCCGCACCTCCGCACGAGCGCGATGCCCTAGGGCAACGCGCATCTTAAGGCAGTGCTCAGGCGCTGCGCCTGATATCTAGTATATTGTAGACCCCTTTTGGGCAATTTTTGGGACTTTTAAAATTTTAAATGAATTTTTGGGTACATTCAGTAAAATTTTAAGGTTTTCTAATATTCAATAAAACTAATTGAAACAAGATGTCACCAAAGTGACCTCTCTTGTGTAGATTGGCTTCTTGAGAATGTTAAGATGTTTGTGTGTAAATTCATGCGAGTATTAACTAGCCCAAAGGAAAAATAATATTTGACAGAATTGTATATACACATGTAGTGATAAATGTGTGACAATTATAAGGATTGCATGTGAATAATAAATTGATCCAAAAATAAATTTATTATTTGACAGGAATTATTATCAACATTTGATTACTACGCCAAGAGTACCACTTATAAGTAAATATTACTGTCCAAAGACTTGATATTAATGTTGTGCTAAGTTTCTTGTAATATATTCCATAATTGTTTAAATTTGAAAGTATTTATTTAATTATGATGTGAACTTGCATGCCTGTTTGATTTATTCTCTGTAAAGCTATTATATCTGCTGCTACTATATCTGCAAATACCAACAATATTCCTATGCTCAATGGGACAAACTTCAAGGAATGGAAATAGAATGTTCTAATCATTCTTGGCTGCATTGATCTAGACCTTGTACTAAGAATAGAGCAACCTGCTTCTCTTACAGCTGAAAGTTCTCCTAATGATAGGAGAACTTTGAGAAGTGGGAATGCTTTAATCATATGAGTCTAATGATCATAAAGCACAGTATTCCGGAAGCCTTCAGAGGTGCAGTATCTGATGAGATAACTTTAGCTAAAGATTTTTTACCGAAATTGAGAAACATTTTGCAGAGAACAATAAGGCAGAAACAAGCACGCATTTAGCTAGCTTGATTTCTATGAAGTATACGGGTAAGGGAAACATAAGGGAGTACATCATGCAGATTTCTCATATTGCTTCCAAGCTTAAGACACTAAAGCTCGAGTTGTCTGAAGACTTACTCGTGCATTTGGTAATGATTTCGCTTCCTGCATAGTTCAATCAATTTAAGGTCAGTTATAACTATTAAAAGGAGAAATGGACTATGATGAGCTCATTTCATATTGTGTGCAAGAAGAGGAAAGGCTTAAGCATAAGAAATCTGAAAGTACTCATATTGTCAGTACTGCAAAAGATAAGGGTAAGAAAAGAAAGAAGGATGAAGTTGCTAAGGGTCTAGATCAAAAGAAACCTAAGGAAAGTGAACTATTTCTTTTATAAGAAACCTGGACACATAAAAAAAGAATGCACAAAATATCTTGCTTGGTGTGTCAAGAAAGGTATGTTTCTTTACTTTGTCTGTTCTATGGTTAATTACCTAGAAATACTTGGTTGTTAGACTCTGGTGCTACTACTCACATAAGTATTTCTATGCAGGGTTGCCTGAGCTACTGAAGGTCAAGTGATGGTGAAAGATACATCTTTGTGGGTGATGAAAAATTGATAGAAGTTGAGGCAATAAGGCATTTTAGGTTGTTATTAGGAACTGATTTTTATTTGAAATAGAAGACACTTTTGTTGTACTTTCATTTAGACGAAATTTGATTTCTGTTTATGTATTGGACAAATTTGGTTATTATTGTTCTTCTGGGAACAATCAATGTAGTCTTTCATTAAATTCAAATATTTGTTGGTACTGGTTCATTGAGTTTTTATGACAACTTTTATTTGCTTAACAGTATTGCATCATATAATGAAATATTGCATGTGGATTCACGTGGTACAAAACGTAAGCTAAATAAAGAAAATTTAGTAAAATTATGGCACAAGAATTTAGGTCATATATCCAAATCTAGAATAGAATGACTTGTGACAGAAGGCATTTTGGATTCCCTTGATTTTTCAGACTTAAACGTCTGTGTTAAGTGTATCAAGGAAAAACAAACCAAACATAAGAGACTAGGTGCCAACAGATCTTCAGGCATCTTAGAATTGATACATACGGATATTTGTGGACTATTTCCTATAGCTTCTTGAAATGGTCAACTATACTTTATATCATTCATAGATGATTACTTACGCTATGGGTACCTATATCTCATTCATGAGAAATCAGAGTCTTTAGACTTGTTCAAAATATTCAGAGCTGAAGTTGAAACTCAACTCAGAAAGAAAATTAAGTATATTACATCTGACCATGGTGGTGAGCACCTTGGCAGATATGATGGTTCAGGAGAATAACATCCAGGACCATTTGTTGATTTCCTAGAGGAATGTGGAATCGTCCCATAGTACACCATGCCAGGCTCACCTAGCATGAATGGTGTAGCTGAAAGACGAAACATGACTCTTAAGGATATGGTGAGGAGTTTGATTAGTTATTCTACCTTATCAGAATCACTCTGAGGAGAAACAATAAAGACAACAGTTTATATCCTAAACAGAGTACCAACTAAAGCAGCTGCCAAAACACCTTATGAGTTTTGGACAGGTCGAAAGCCTCGTCTAAAGCACTTACATATTTAGGGATGTCCATCTGAGGCTGGGCCTTATAGGCCAAATGAAAAGAAATTGGACTCCAAAACAGTGAGCAGCTACTTTATTGGTTACTTTGAGCGATCTAGGGGCTACAAGTTTTATGATCCCACTATTAAGTCAATTTTTAAAACGGGAAATGCAACAATTTTTGAGGATGTTTTGTTTAAGGGGAGAAATAAGGTAAGAGACATTGTCTTGGAGGAGGAATCAGTTACGATCCCTACTATTGCTTTTGACAGTGTACAGGTTTTTGTACCTATCATTGTTCGAGAAGCAGATATGGAACCTCATCAAGACAATGTTAAACAACTTCCCTGTCAAGTAGAGGTAATTGTTCCTGAAGAACAAACTCAACAACCTCAAGAACAGATACCATTAAGAAGATCCACAAGAGAGGAGAAATGCTATTCCAGATGACTACATAGTATTCCTTCAAGAACATGAGGACACTGATGGATCGGTGGAAGGTGATCCAATCAACTTCCATCAAGCCATGTAGGATTCTAACTCTCAAAAATGAATAAATGTCATGAATGAAAAGTATAAGTCTATGCAAAACAATCAAGTTTGGGATCTTGTTTCATTATCTAAAGGTAAGAAGCTCATTGGTTGCAAATGAATATTTAAAACCAAGAGGGATTCAGAAGGTAACGTGAAAAGATATAAGGTTCATCTTGTAGCTAAAGGCTTTACTCAAAGGTAAGGCATTGATTTTACAGAGACTTTCTCTCCGATTTCATCGTAAGACTCTTTTAGGATAATTATGACTCTTGTTGCACATTTTAACCTTGAGTTACATCAAATGGATATTAAGACAGTTTTTCTTAATGGTGACATTGAGGAAACCATATATATGGTGCAACCAGAAAATTTTATGTCTGGAGATCTAAAGAATACGGTTAGCAAACTAAAAGAATTCATCTATGAACTCAAGCAAGCTTCTCGTCAATGGTAGTACAAGTTTCATCAAGTACTTGTTTCATTTGACTTCGAGACAAATGTTATTAATGATTATGTATATCACAAGTTCAATAGGAGTATGTATATATTCCTGATTTTGTATATTGATGACATACTCCTTGCTACCAATGATTAGAAAATTTTACACGAAACCAAGAGATTTCTATTAAAGAAATTTGATATGAAAGATCTTGGTGAGGTGTCTTTGTCTTAGGAATCCAGATATACTGAGATCGCTCCGGGGTATTCTTGGATTGTCACAAAAGGCCTATATAGAAAACGTACTTGAAAGATATGGTATGCAAGATTGTAAATCAGGAGACACCCCAGTTGCAAAAGGTGATAAATTCAGTATAAGTCAATACCCTGAGAATGACCTTGAAGTTAAAGAAATGCAGAAGATCCATGTGCTTCAGCTGTAGGGAGTTTAATGTATTCTTAGGTTTGCACACGTCCAGACATAGCATTCATTGTTGGAATGCTAGTCAGATATTTAAGTAACCTGGGATGGATCACTGGAGAGCAGCCAAATGTCTTCAGATATTTACAGAGAACTAAGGATTACATGCTCACATATAAGAGGTCAGATCAGATTGTGATCATTGGGTATTCTGATTCTGACTTTGCTGGATGCCAAGACAATAGGAGATTCACATCGGGCTACATTTTTTGTTGACTGAAGGAGCTATTTCCTGGAAGAGTGCTAAGCAAACACTCATAGCCTCCTCCACTATGGCAGCAGAATTTGCAGCATATTATGAGGTATCCAATCATAGATTATGGCTGCGAAATTTTATCACTGGGCTGCACATTCTAAGTGGTATTGAAAGACCACTAAAGTTATACTATGACAATAAATCAGTAGTTTTGTATTCTAACAACAAAAGGAGCTTATCCAAGTCAAGATACATTGACATTAAGTTCCTGGATGTGAAAGAAAGGGTACATAGTGGACAGATTTTAATAGAGCACATTGGAACAAACTCCATAATTACGGATCCACTTACTAAAGGATTAACGCCGAAGGTCTTTCATTGGCATACTGCTTCTATGGGTGTTATATCACTTAAGAAAATCATGTTTTAGTAGGAGTTTGTATATATATTTTATTGCTCAATTTTATATTTTGGACATATTTTGTGTATTTGTACATTTTCTGCAGAAATAAAGTATTTAGTTCATACACTTTGTTCTATTACGTTAAAATTTATCTCAATAAGGCTTAAGAGTAGACCAGTTGGAAATAGGCATATTCAGATTACATTACATATAATTTTCATGCTATACATCCATAATTGATCTATGTCGTTTGGTTGTATTGGTAAATGTGATTATTTGTGGGTTTAGTTACGCTAATTGTAATGAAAAATTTTTTAGTCCTGTATCAGTATAGTCAATAGATGAGATTGTTAAGCATATCTGGTTACATAATAGTAATATTTTGAGCTCATAAAGTGTACACATTTTTAAGGTAACATATATGGCCCAAGAGGGAGATTATTGGAAATAATTCAACATGTGGGCTCACATAGGTAAATTTAATGTGTATGGCTATCTTAAAGTATAATCCAAATTAATTGTGATCTAATTAAGTTAATAATTGGACTAATGGGTATTAAATTATCATGTAATTAATGTGTAGAAATAATTATGCAATTTTCAAGTTGTTGAAGGGCCAAATTTAAAAAAGAAATAACTCTTATTATTATATAAAGAGATCATGATCCCCAAAGGAACGTATCATCATCTTTTTCTCTTTGAGATCCCTTCAGGTAAGAAAAACTCAGGATACGGATCTTTTGGAAGGCTATCTCCATCCCAACAATTCAAGCAATTAAGTCGTGGTTCAAGATATGCTTCCGCCTTTGTTGTTTTAATTGTTCTCATGTCTTTGAATCTTTAAGGAGGTTAGATTTATTGGTTTTAGGGTTTGATCTATGATAAAGTTATCGTCTTTGATCTTACTGATTCTAAAGATAAGCATTGTAGGTTCAATCCTTTTATTGTTTAGTTTAAAATCCAACATATTAATCTTTCACGGCAATAATAGGAGTAACCATGTACAGTGGAGGTTGACATAGACTTGTGCCTGATTGCTCTCTTCTCTTTATACTATCTGTTGTCAATTGTGTTTAATTTGTCTCGTTTTTCAGATGGCATAGTATCTTTGTTTCATAAAATTTCATATGTACATGCTAGTTTCTTAGAGTGGATTTACATATTAAGTTTGGGCTTTACTCTTAAATTATATATACATATTAAGAAGTACTATTTTTTTCCAGTTTGATAAGATTGATTAATAGAATTCTGGCTATAAATTCATAATGACTCATTTAAAGTTTTAATTTTTATCTCTAATTTGATGAGCAAGCATGATACTAATGTCTCATCGAGAAGGTTCGCAGAGAAATTTTTCTAAGAAAAAGATATTATATTATCTAACTAATTACATTTTTTTCATATAAAGTTCTTAAATTATAGGTTCAAGTGTTTGTTTTCTTCCCCACAAAGAAGGAGTTTGAGGATCCAAAGAGAAATTTTAAAAATAAAATATAAAACTCTAGAATAAAAACCAAATGAGAAAAAAAGAGAATTGAAAAGAAGGAATGTAAAAATATGGACAAAAAAGCAAAGAAATAATTATAAAAAATACATAGAGTAGAATTGGTAAAGAATGTCAAGAAAAATATGGAGAAAATAAAAAGGAAACCAAAACTAAAAAAATAAAAAAAACATAAATCTTGATGGAAAGAAAACACTACTCAAAGAATAAATGAGAAAAATTCAAAAGAAAAATATCTACAAAAAGAAATATATTATATAAGAAGAAAACAACATTCAATCAAAAATAAGAAAAACAAAGAGAAAGAAAGAGAAAGAAGGATAATAATAAAAATAGAAAAGAAATAATTTTAAAAAATCAAAATAATATAATAAAAATAAAATAATAAATAATAATATAAAAGACAATCTAGAAAAAGAAATCTAAAGTAAAGATGTGAAAGAATAATGAATAATAAAATATAAAATATAAAAAATTAAAAGAAAGAAAATGGTATAATAATATCTGAAAAATAAAATAAGAAAGATTTAGGAAAGAGAAGAAATAAAAAAATCTAGAATAAAAAGAAATAAAATGAATAAAGAAAGAGAGAATCGAAAAGAAGGAAAGAAAAATATCTGGACAAAAAAGTAAATAAAATATTGTATTGTATGTAGAGTAGAATTAAAAAAAAGTCAAGAAAAATTGTGGAGAAAAGTGAAGAAAACGTGGTAAGAAAAGAAAATGAAAAGCTAGAAAGAAACAAAAGTTTGACAAAAAAAAGTGAATGAAAGAAACTTCAAAAGAAAAAAAATCAAAAAATGAAAAGAAAGAACAGGGAAAATAAAGTTAAAATAATAGGTAAACAAAAGAAAATTTACATGAGAAATGTAAAAGTATACAAATATAAAAAGGGAAACAAAATCACAAAACAAGGGGTAAAGAGAGAGAAGAATTGTGAAAAAACCAAATGAAGAAAAAAGAGAAGAATAAAAAAATAAAAATCTTAAAAAAAGATAAAAAGATTTTATAAAATAGAAAGAATCAAAAACAAAAAAAAACAAAAAGTAAAATAAATATATGAAAAATAAATAAAAAACTTAAAAATAAAAAAAGAAAAGAAATGAAACAATAAGGAAAAATAACATAAAACTCTTAAAAAAGTGATTACTATTCGTGGAAGAGTAATATCATTATACTGTAATTAGGCTAATATTTTTGTAATAAAATAGAGTACTATAATTCTATAATAGAGATAAAACAATATACTTTTTGTATAGAAAATAAAGTAAGGACCACGTGCCATTATAGGTATAACCATCTTTGAAGAAAAGAAAATCTCAATAATAAAGATAAAACAATGCAGAATCTACATTGAAGGAAGGAAGAAAAAAAAGAAAAGACAATTTTATCTGAAAAAAATTTGTGGTAGGATACTAGTATATGTTTCTAAGCAAAATCTAAAAAAAAAAATGCAACATAACAATGCAAATACTAAAAGATGATACACAAGATTGTTGGCCCGAAGGCCCATCACTCTAATTTGATGATGATTAACTCATGTAGTTATAATACTAATGATCTTGTGTTTATTTAGTATCAGATATTTGATCAAGAAAATATTTGATTCAAGCAATTCAGTCATGGATCAAGGTATGCTTCTGTCTTTGTTGTTTTAATTATTCTCATGTCTTTGAATCTTTAAAGAGGTTAGATTTATATATTTTAGGGTTTGATCTATGATAAAGTTATGTCATTTGATCTTGTCTATTCCAAAAATAAGCATTATAGATCCAATTCTTTTATTGTTTAGTTTAAAATCCAACAACTAGTATCAAAGCCTATCCTTTGAGGATTCACAGATTTGGGAATTAAAGTTCAAAACTTGGATTTTTAATTCATACTTTTATGAATTATAGATTAGATCTTATAAATCATATACATGATTATTTTGGCTTTGCTAAAAACTTCCCTTTTCTTCAGGTTTATGGATCTGAAATCTCAGATCTGAATTCAGAATAAAAAAATATTTGGGTTTTTCCAGGTTTGTTCTTTTAGATTAAAAAAATAATTATAGGGAAGTAGGCCTGCCCTAGCTAAGAGGAAGTAGACGCAGCCAGCCATTCCTTTCCCTGGGTAATTTCGCGCCTGGAGAGCTTCGCGTTCGGGTAGCTTCGTTTTAAATTGGGATTGGAACAACATTCCTTTCCCAAGGCTAATCGCTCTTTGCGAGTTACGAGAGGGATTGCTCCCTTTTCTGAGGTTAGAATTGAAAAACACCTAGAGGGGGGTGAATAGGAGTAAATGCTAATCTAATGATCTTTTTAAATAAGTATGAATATATGATGCAACGATCTCCCAAATCAAGACTAGAAATCGAATACCGGTGAAGGGCTCTGAACTCCTTCCTCGTGATTCCTCTAAATAAGAGTTTGAGGTGCATATTGCAATCTTGTTGTATGAAAATTGATCGACAATTTAGCAAGAAATGAAATGGATGAAATATTGAAGTGCACACAAGATATATCACAAGATAGAAATAAAGAGCAATATCACAAGCTATAAATGAAGAACAACAAAAGATAGCTAAGAATAGAAATCAATTGCAAACACAAAGGGTTTGTTTCGAGGTTCGAGCCACCGCTCTACGTCTCCGCCTTCACCACCGTGAAGGGTTTCCACTATATCCACCGAGGAACGTTTACAAGGTCTACCGAAGACCGGAGTACCGAACTCCACCGATTACAATCCTCAACCGAAGAGGGATCTCACACAAGAAGAACAAGTAACCAAGTGATCAATAAGGGATCACAAAACTTCGCTTTACAACTTCCTTATAGAATGAGGAGGGTTTTTGGCTCAAGAAGTGTAGTGAGAAAATAAACTCAGTTGTGAATGAAAATTGCTTGAAAAACAACTGAAAAACAATAGCCAAGAAAGCACTAGAGAATTTGAGAGCTTTTGAAACTTTTTCTTTCTTTTGAAAACTTGAAAAACTAGGTATATTTTTCTTGTTTTTTTGCAAGTGCCCAATCCCCACTAATTATAGGGATTAGAGGAGATCAAAATATGATTAGGACTAGGTTATTAGGTCAGAAAATAGCTGCCAAAATTTCAGA
The DNA here is from genome assembly GCA_038442645.1 of Agave tequilana. Lineage (NCBI taxonomy): Eukaryota > Viridiplantae > Streptophyta > Magnoliopsida > Asparagales > Asparagaceae > Agave > Agave tequilana. Next base: position 83,943 of record JAVJIF010007262.1, on the reverse strand, counting down.
ATTAGCTGACACAAAAATCTCCAATGAATCCCAATACAAAATCTTAGAAAACTAGCCGTTGGCGGCTGGAAACGGCTGTCGGTCGACCGGCCCAGTCGACCGGCAGTCCAATTGGCAACTAGCCGTTGGACTCGGTCGACCGGTCGGTCGACCAGAAGCCAAAAGAAAATTTTGTTTAGAACTGTCGGTCGACCGATCGGTCGACCGACAAGAAACAGAGAGCAAAGTGGTTCCAGTCGGTCGACCGGCCGGTCGACCGACAGACGTGCACAAAACATGCACGCCCTGGTCTCAAGGCTCGGTCGACCGGCCCGGTCGACCAGCCAGGCCTGGAATAGACCTGTCAACGGCCCGGTCGACCGACAGGCCTGAAACAGAATTTTTATAGGATTTTTCTTGAACTTTGAAAAATTTTCAAATTAATTTTGTAAGGAAATATGACTAAGTATCATGCTGAAAAGGTAGGTATACATGATGTAAATAAGATATAAAATTTATAAAAGTCATGTATAGAAATCAAAGCATAAACTTAAATCAAAAACCAAAATAAAAAACCGTATATTTTGGAAAATGTGTGTGTTTGCTTGAGCCAATTTAACACAGCCTCATTCTTTAATAAACTAAGTCTTACATAGGTTCTAGGTAACTACAAAGTCTTCAAGTGGGCTCCTCCATATGTGATCTTAAAAATCTTGTATCTTGAACCTGAAATGAACCAACTTGAGTCAAAACGATCTTCCTTTAGGGAAGAGCACACCATGAATCCTTAGAACCCTGAAACATACTTAAACACTAAAAATGATTAGTACAAATAACTATATATGTTTTGTAATCATCAAAACTCAAAAACCGGTTGATTGTAACCTTGGGCCAACAATCTCCCCCTTTTTGATGATGACAAAATATACTAGTTATTTTTTAAAAAATGGGAGAAAGAGCTTGGAAGCTCCCCCTCAAATCATGTTATGTATAAAATAATGGCTATATGAATAAATGAATGGCTATATACATAATAGATAGAAACTAAGAATTTTGGCATAAAAAAAAAGGAGAGATATAGGAATACAAAACACATTGCTCAAAATTCTTAACTTAAAAACCAAAACTCAAAAACTAACTTGTTATTACTCAAAATTCAAAAACTTAAAAGTCTAAACTAACTTGTTATTACTTAAAAGTCAAAACACAAAACTAAATTGTTGTTACTTAAAAGTCAAAATGCATAACTCCAAAGTATTAAAACTCAAAATGCATAACTCCAAAGTTATTAAAACTCAAAATAACTGACTTTTTCTCCCCCTTTTTGTCATACATCAAAAAGGGTAAACATAGTTTAAAAAATTTCTTCATAAATCCATAACACAAACATTCAACTGACTACAAATAAGGAAAATCTAGCATAGTCTAGTGGTTTTGTAAAAATATCGGCAAGTTGAAACTCGGTAGAAACATAATCAATATCAATATCACCTTTCTCATAATGATCTCTAAGAAAGTGATACCGAATATCAATGTGCTTAGTTTTACTATGTTGATTTGCATTTTTAGTCATATGAATAGTACTAGTATTATCACAAAATATTTTAATATGGTCAAAATGTAAATCATAATCAAGGAGAGTATGTTTCATCTAAAGAACTTGTGCACAACAAGCTCCGGCCGCAACATACTCCGCCTCGGCGATTGAGAGGGCTACTGAATTTTGCTTTTTGGAAGACCAAGAAACAAGACAATTATCAAGAAATTGACATGTTCCACTTGTACTCTTCCCATCTACTCTACAACCCGCATAGTCGGCATCCGAAAAACTCATCATGAAAAATTGTCCGGTCTTCGGATACCAAAAACCCATTTCAATTGTGCCCTTAAGATATCTAATAATGCGTTTTACCGCAACCAAATGGGACTCTTTAGGACACGATTGAAATCAAGCACAAAGACATACTAAAAACATAATATCCGGCCTACTAGCCGTCAAATACAACAAGCTACCAATCATGCTACGGTAGAGCTTAATGTCTACACATGTACCTTGTTCATCCTTGTCAAGCTTTGTGGTAGTTGTCATGGGAGTTTTGCTTGTTTTAGCTTCTTCAAGCCCAAATCTCTTGATTAGTTCCTTTGTGTACTTGGCTTGATTGATGAAGATCCCATCCTTCTTTTACTTGATTTGGAGACCAAGGAAGTAGTTTAGCTCACCCATCATAGACATCTCGAATTCTTCTTTCATGCATGATTCAAAAGCTTGGCAAAGATTTTCATTAGTAGAACCAAATATGATATCATTCACATAAATTTGAACTATAAGTATATCATTTTCAACATGTTTTGTAAACAAAGTAGTATCTATTTTTCCTTTCTTAAAACCATTAGAAATTAGAAAAGAGGAAAGTCTTTCATATCATGCCCTAGGGGCTTGTTTTAAACCATAAAGAGCTTTGTCAAGTTTGAAAATAAAATCCGGATGTGTAGAATCAACAAACCCGGGGGGTTGTTCAACGTGCACCTCCTCTTCAATAAATCTTTTTAAGAAGGCACTTTTTACATCCATTTGAAAAAGCTTAAAATCTTTATATGAAGCAAATGCAAGTGTTATCCGTATGGCTTCAAGCCGTGCTATGGGTGCAAAAGTTTCCTCAAAATTGATACCTTCGACTTGAGTGTAACCTTGGGAAACTAACCTAGCTTTATTCCTAATAATATTTCCCGACTCATCCAACTTGTTCTTAAAGATCCACTTAGTACTAATTGTTGGTCTATCGTGGGGCCTAGAAACAAGATGCCAAACTTGGTTGCGCTCGAATTGATTGAGCTCCTCTTGCATGGCTAGCAACCAATATGAGTCGCCCTCGGCTTCGAGGATGTTCTTGGGTTCAAAGTGAGAAATAAAAGCATAGTGTCCACAAAAGTCATGAAGTTTAGAACGAGTAGTTACCCCTTTAGATACTTCACCTATAATAAGATTCTTAGGATGATGTGGATTGTATCTCCAATCTTTTGGAAGTGGTTGAGTAGGCTCCACTTCAACTTCTTGATTTTCATTTCCTTGAGCCTCATTTTCTTGAACTTCATTTCCTCCATCATCCTTTGGCATGTCTTCAATAGTAGGTGAGTCCTTCAAAGTAGCTCTCTCCATGTCTTCATTTAGCGAATCTATTTCTACAACATTCTTAACAAACACATTAGATTCCTCAAATTTTACATGTATAGATTCTTCAATAGTCAAAGATGACTTATTAAAGACTCTATAAGCTTTACTAGTGTTAGAATATCCAACAAAAATTGCTTCATAAGACTTTGCATCAAATTTCCTAAATTATCTTTAGTATTCAAAATAAAATATTTACATCCAAAAACCTTGAAGTATGAAACATTTGGCTTTCTAGAAAAATAGATCTCAAAAGATGTTTTTGAAGTATTTTTGCATAAGAAAACTCGATTTGATATATAGCAAGATGTGTTAACGGCCTCGGCCCATAAATAATGAGGGAGACCATATTCATTAATCATTGTCCTACCCATCTCTTGTAATGTCCGATTTTTCCTCTTAACGACTCCATTTTATTGTGGAGTTCTAGGACAAGATAGTTCATGCTTAATTCCATGTTCTTCACAAAAAGTGATAAATGGTAGGTTATTAAATTCACCACCTCTATCACTTCTTATTCTTAAAATAGAAGAATCTTTTCCTTTTCAACTCTTTTCTTAAAGGCTTGAAAATATGAAAAGTCTTGATTTTTGTGCTCTAAAAAGAAAACCCATGTAAAACGCGAGAAATTATCAACAAAACAAAAGCAAACCGATTCCCACTTAGACTTTTGGTTTGAGTAGGACCAAACAAATCCATATGGATCAACTCCAAGGGACGTGATGTCATGATATCCTTGATTGACTTGAAAGAGGACTTGGTTTATTTCCCAAGTTGGCACGCGTCGCAAACGCAGTCCTTTTCAAAGTTCAAGCAAGGAGTACCTTTCACCATTTCCTTATTGTTTAATCTAGATAGATGGTCAAAAGAAATGTGGCCTAATCTTCTATGCCACAACTAAGAGTCATCATCGAGGGCTTTCAAACTAGTAGCATTGCATAACGTATTAGACATGTAAATCATGTATACATTGCTTTCATGAAAACTGAAAAATATACATGTGTTGGATAGTTTATCAATAACTTTACAAGCTAAATTATCAAAATCAACATCAAAACCTTTATCACAAAGTTGACTAACACTCAAGAGATTATGCTTGAGGCCATCAACTGAAATAACATTTTCTATTAAAGGGGATGTACGAAGTTTAACATTACCAATACCGATGATTTTTCCCTTGGCATCATCTCCGAAGGTGACGGTGCCACCTTCATGATATTTTGATAGGGTTGCAAAGTTGTTGATATCCCAAGTCATGTGCCTTGAGCAACCACTATCAAGATATCACAATCATTTACGTCATTGGGCCTTGGAATGTACCTACATCATTTAACAAATTTGTTGACTTTGGTACCCAAATTTTCTTAGGTCCTTGAAAGTTAGTATTCCGAACCAAACACTATTATGAGATGCATTGATTCTATCATATCAAAACTTAACTAAATGACCTTTACGGCTACAATATGTGCATGAAAATATTTTACCATACATGAATGCATGATGTGTGTATGGAGTGTGGGCATGTTGGGGTGTTTGGCATGATGTAAAGGTTGTGATTTATGAACATGAGCATGAATAGCATGTGAATGTTTCTTTGGGACTTGTTTCTTAGGAAACATAGCCTCTAGTCTATTCTTATCAAATTCACATTTTTTCAAAACTATTCCTAATGAATCAATCTTCTCTTTTAGCATGGAAATTTCTTTGTCATCAACTCGTGGAAATTTACCTTTGCAAGAAAATTTATAGTTATCAAAGTCTTTTTGTGTAGAAACAAGAGTAGAAAGTAATTCATCCTTTTCTTTAATAAGATTGAAAACTTGGTGATTTAGAGATTCATTTTCCTTTTTCATTTTCAAATATTTCTTTCTAGGAAAGTCATAGTTATGTGAAAGTTCTTCAAATGCTTCTCCTAGTTCATCCATAGAAAGCTCACAATCAATAGGAGTATTGAGAATTACCTTGCTTGTGCTTTCATTTGCCATGAAGCACATGTTGGTGGTGTCGACATCCTCCTCGGATTCACTCTCGGAATCCCAAGTAGCCTTTAATGCTTTCTTTTTGTATGGCCTTTTGGAGGTGGAGGGCTTGACTTTATTCGGGAATTCCGCAACAATATGACCTGTCTTTTGGCAATTGAAGCAAATAATTTTCTTCTCTTCTTTGCCTTGCCATCTCCTTTTATTTTGGAACTTAGCCTTGTTATACATTCTCCGAACGTTCCTAACAAGAAGTGAAAGCTCTTCATCATCTTCTTCTTCATTGTCTTCATCGGAGTATGTGGTATGGCTCTTGAAGGCAATAGTTTTCTTCTTGGAGGGAGCCATTTCTTCTCTTGCTTTTCTCTCCATCTCATGGGTCTTGAGGTTCCCAATGAGACCTATTAGCTCCATCTCTTCCTTGTCATTAAGTTCCTTCAAGGTAGTGGCTTTGACTTCCCAAGATGGAGGGAGAACCCAGATGATCTTCCTTACTCTTTGGTCGTTGTCAATGACGTCACCTAGAGAAGAAAGTCTATTAGTAATCTTTGTAAATTTTGTAACCATATCATCTATAGTTTCAATCTCTTGCATAGAAAAATTTTCATATTGGGACCGAAGAAGGTCTATTTTAGCCCTCTTAACTTGTGAAGTCCCTTCATGTGTGACAAGCAAGTGAGTCCAAATCTCATTTGCGGATTTGCAATGAATAACTCTAGAGATATCATCATCATTAAGTGCTTGAAGCAAAGCATAGTGAGCCCTACCTTTAGCATCAAATTCATTTGTCTCAATATCGGACCAAGTGTCCTCATCACCGGTGGGTACGCTAAATGGTTTGGTCACCGCCTTTGCAACCTGGCTTCCTAGGGATTACAAAAATACGATCATCTTAACTTTCCATATGGGAAAGTTAAGGCCATCAAATTTAGGTGGGGTCTTAATTCCTTCGGCCATTTTTACTAAGTGAATGAGTATGAAAAATGAGTATAAAGATTAGCAATAAGGATCTCTCTAAGGTTGTTAAGCCAAGAGCCTAGAGACTAATGCTCTGATACCAATTGAAAAACACCTAGAGGGGGGTGATTAGGTGTAAATGCTAATCTAATGATCTTTTTAAACAAGTATGAATATATGATGCAACGATCTCCCAAATAAGACTAGAAGCCGAATACCCGGTGAAGGGCTCTGAACTCCTTCCTCGTGATTCCTCTAAATAAGAGTTTGAGGTGCATATTGCAATCTTGTTGTATGAAAATTGATCGACAATTTAGCAAGAAGTGAAATGGATGCAATATTGAAGTGCACATAAGATATATCACAAAATAGAAATAAAGAGCAATATCACAAGCTATAAATGAGAGCAACAAAAGATACCAAAGAATAGAAATCAATCGCAAACATAAAGGGTTTGTTTCGAGGTTCGAGCCACCGCTCTACGTCCCCGCCTTCACCACCGTGAAGGGTTTCCACTATATCCACCGAGGAATGTTTACAAGGTCTACCGAAGACCGGAGTACCGAACTCCACCGATTACAATCCTCAACCGAAGAGGGATCTCACACAAGAAGAACAAGTAACCAAGTGATCAATAAGGGATCACAAAACTTCGCTTTACAACTTCCTTATAGAATGAGGAGGGTTTTTGGCTCAAGAAGTGTAGTGAGAAAATAAACTCAGTTGTGAATGAAAATTGCTTGAAAAACAATAGCCAAGAATGCACTAGAGAATTTGAGAGCTTTTGAAACTTTTTCTTTCTTTTGAAAACTTGAAAAACTAGGTATATTTTTCTTGTTTTTTTGCAAGTGCCCAATCCCCACTATTTATAGGGATTAGAGGAGATCAAAATATGATTAGGACTAGGTTATTAGGTCAGAAAATAGCTGCTAAAATTTTAGAATTAGCTGACACAAAAATCTCCAACGAATCCCAATACAAAATCTCAGAAAACTAGCTGTTGGCGGCTGGAGACGGCTGTCGGTCGACCGGCCCGGTCGACCGGCAGTCCAATTAGCAATTAGCCGTTAGACTCGGTCGACCGGTCGGTCGACCGGAAGCCAAAAGAAAATTTTGTTTAGAACTGTCGGTTGACCTATCGGTCGACCGACAAGAAACAGAGAGCAAAGTGGTTCCAGTCGGTCGACCAACCGGTCGACTGACAGACGTGCATAAAACATGCACGCCCTGGTCTCAAGGCTCGGTCGACCGGCCCGGTCGATCGGCCAGGCCTGGAATAGCCCAGTTGACCGGCCCGGTCGACCGACAGGACTGAAACAGAATTTTTATAGGATTTTTCTTGAATTTTGGAAAATTTTCAAATTAATTTTGTAAGGAAATAAACTAAATATCATGCTGAAAAGGTAGGTATACATGATGTAAACAAGATATAAAAATTATAAAAATTTGAGTCATGTATAGAAATCAAAGCATGAACTTAAATCAAAAACCAAAAATAAAAAACCGTATTTTGGAAAATGTGTATGCTTGCTTGAGCCAATTTAACACAGCCTCATTCTTTAACAAACTAAGTGTTACTAGGTTCTAGATGACTACAAAGTCTTCAGGTGGGCTTCTCCATATGTGATCTTAAAAATCTTGTATCTTGAACCTAAAATGAACCAACTTGAGTCAAAACGATCTTCCTTTAGGGAAGAGCATACCATGAATCCTTAGAACCCTGAAACACACTTAAACGCTAAAAATGATTAGTACAAAAAATTATATATGTTTTTAATCATCAAAACTCAAAAACCAATTGATTGTAACCTTGGGCCAACAAGAATAACTTCTCTTGCATTTAACGAGGGAGGCTATTCCCTTTCTCGAGGCTAAGCATTTAAATGCTTTAACTTCGCCGCGCTCCTAAGCTTGAAGCGTCAGTAGCATGGTCAGCCCATAAGGCCTATAAATAGGACACTTGAAGTCCTTTTTATAGAAACATACTTTTCTCTTTCTGAAAGGTCTGTTCATGATATTTCCTTATTGCCCAGGAAAGGCGGGTCAGATTTTCGAAATAGTGGGGGCGCCCACTCTGGTCACTAACTGGCCAAGAGCAGGTAAGTCTCGGTCATCCGATGACTTTCAGGGGATTCATCTCCCTTAGCTTTACTAGCTATCTTAGGGATTAAATTCTCTTGATCTTTGCATTTGGCTGACTTTCAGAAAAGGGTTTCAATCGTATTTTCCAGCTTCTCAGTGAAGCTATCATTCTCACTTGATCAGGAAAAGACTTTTTCATGCAGAGTTCCTGTCTTGATCTATTGAATCTGCCTGTTAAATCTGCCACATAGGCAAGAATTGGGACTTAGTCTCTTCGAGGTTAAGCCAGTATTGCCATATAGGTGGAGCTAAGACTGCGTCCCTCTGGACTAGTCTGGCTTAGCCATATAGGCAAGGCTAGGACTTGGTCTTTTTTGAGGCTTCTTCAACCTAACTGCCTTATGCGGAGCTAAGATTTGGCTTATGCTGAGCTAGTCCATCATTACTGTGTAAGCGAGGCTATCCTCTGCTTAACTGAAGTACCACTGGATCGGATATGAATTGCTTCGCCCAGAGAATTTGACTTAGCATTTCATCTTTGCAGTTTTCTCTTTGATTTAATGCTAACCTGTTTTCAATTTGCATTGCAGTGAACTGTGCCCATCAATCTTTTATCTTGATGAAAGAGACTAAAAACCTGTTTCTTGATCTTCAAGTTGAAACTTTGATCTTAAGCAGGAGGAACATACTAGAGCAGCTGATGTGTGTTCCAAGAAGAGGTTGACAGTCGCTTATTCGAGATGATCCACTTCGAGACGGGGCTGGTAGTCACTTATTCGAGATGGTCCACTTCGGGAAGGCGGACGTCACCTGTAAGGTCTCGGATCCTTCCTTTGCCAATTTTGATCAAAGAAGATTCGGATTTCTGGTGGCAACCAGTCCTTTGCCAATTTTCATCAAAGAAGATCCAGCTTCTTGATGATAAAATCTGCCAATAGGTGAAGGATTACGGCCTTGTACAGGAGGAAGGCCTTTCGTGTCCAGTTGGTTTGGCTTATCACCTTGAAAGTAGATAGGACAACTTGTATGTTTTTGGAGCAATGATTCGGTTGTACGAAAGACCACTTTGATGTAGTGTCCAATGTATCTTCCCTTTTGAAAAATGTTTATTTTCTACTTATCTGTTTTGTTTCCCTCCTTTTTGATTCGAGAACACCTGGAGTGGACTAGATTTAGGTAAGTCTTTTCTTTAGGAGGAAATAGAAGCTCTCAGCGGAGCTAAACTTCCAGCGAAGCTGGGACAGACTCCCAACTAAGTTAGGAACAAGTCTCTGGCGAAGCTAACACGGAATTTCCGCGATGTTAGATATGTGCTTTTAGTAGAGCTAAGGCACGTTTCTCAGCGAAGTTACTCAAGCGTCGCGCGGAGTCAACGCTAAACTCACGGCGGAGTTAGCCCTTAGCGGGGCTGAAGTAACGCTTCTCGGGAAGGCGCTTTAGGCGCCGTTTCAAATTAATTTGAAACGACCGCCTGCGCTCCTTTTGAGGAGGCAACGTTTTAGGCAACCTTAAGTCTATAAAAGCCCGATTGGGCTGAAAGAGAAAGCATTACTTATCTTTGAATTTTCAGAGAAACAAATCTCTTTTTCCTCCTTCTTCGTTTGATATTTTAAGAACTTTCCAGTTCTTCCTTGACTCCCGAAAGACGAGCAGGCAAAGAGGTAGCGACCTCTGCGACGGAGGGGCCTCCTCCTCCTCTGGTCATTGACGCCCCATTGCGGGTAGGGATTTTTCCCTTACTTAGAGATTTTTATCTCTTTTCGAAGCCAATTTTTGGCTATTTCATGATAAATCTAGAACGATTCATTATGATCCAGTTCTCAAGGAGTTCAACTCCCTTAATTTTCTTTGCCAAATTTTTAGGGGATTTAACTCTCCTTAATTTCTCAACTGGAAATTTCTAGAACCGAATGGTTTTTTTTCTAAGCTTCTGTGCGAAGCTAACCCTTAGGCGGTTCACATCCTGTCGAATAATAGGATACGAAGCTAGCCTTTAGAGCATAGCTGGAAAAGGACTTTAAAGCCCTTAGAATAACTTTAGGCATTAATGCCTTTATGGTGAAATTAGACCTTGAGGGCTTCTTCGCATTCTGTTCAGCGATAGAATGCTAGGCGAAGCTTCCAGGGTGAATATAACACTTGGATACCTCCCGCATTTTGCCCTCGTGCAGGATGCGGAGCTAAGCTGCAATTGTGAAGCTAATGCTAGGCTAGCTTCGCTCGAAGAGTGAAGCTATGCCTCGGCAAAAAGTATATTCTTGCTTTAGCTTTCTTTAGCAAATGAACTAATATGATTTCTTCTTGCTTTTGTAGCGCACTATACTCAGGGTCCTCTGAACAGTCTTTTTGGAACAGTCAGGGGGCTGGACGGTAATGTTAGCCTACAGTTCCAAGGGCAGGCTTCATTATTTAGTGAGTGAAGTCGTCCCGGTCGGGATGCACTTATCTATGCTGGAGATCAGCGTACCATGAAGATCATCTTAACCACTGCTTCCCTTGAAGATTCTGACCGAAAAGTCTTATCAGAAGCCAGGCTTCATGTTCGGGGATGCAGCGCCAGATACTGATCATCAACTGCTAGCCAAAGAGGGGCAGTAGATTTTCAAACTGGATGGCGAGAAGTATTATCTCCCATCTAGCAAGCGTCATTTTTCACTATCTTTCTTTTAGTGCGTGACGAAGGCTCGGAAGATGCAGTCGCAAGTGACTCGGACTACTGACTCCGTTCACGTGGGAAAATTGATAGCTCCATCTCCCGGTTACACAAGGGCGGGTCCTCCTCATTGTATATTGGGTCTCCACCCTGAAAACGTTCTCCTGGACATTCCAGTGGGGGAAAATCCCGCAGTGGCTTAGACTTTTAGGAATCAATTCTTCAAAGCTCGTGGTAATTATCCAGCCACTGATTTCAGGACCCCTGGGTGGATTCACCCTCCCAAGGCATGGTGGAGGAACTTGACCTTATATGTCTTGGCCCATTTTGAAGAAGACCTGGAGAGATTGGGACTCTACGAGGCTGTCAAGGCAACCTGTTACGGTGTCCAGATGAGCGTAGCGAACTTCTATGCTATTTTTAAGTTATACTGCCCAGCTACAGGGACTTTCTTCACCCCTGTAGGCGAATTGGGCATGGCTTTGCACGAGATGTGGGAAGTCTCTGCTCTGCCCTTGGGAGCTCTCCCATATGAAGAATATTTCTCGTGCGAGGCAGAATTGGCACTTCTAGAGAAGCAGGAGCCTGCCTTATTCGAGACTTACCGGGAGTTGATGTGTCACCTTTATATTTACTCGAGTATGCATGGGAGCCATAAGGGCGCTTCATGGAGCTCGAAGAGCTAGGGGAATTATTTGTTTCCCAACCTGGAAGATGGTCCTGAGGTAGCTCACTGCGGAGTTACAGATGAGGACATTTTTTGAAGGATGCAAGAACACTCCCAAGGGAATATGATTTTGGAAGAGGATGATGGACCTTACGAGAAAGGTGATATTCTCCAGAGTTTCCATCATCAGGCTCGTCGACCGCTATCTCGAAAGGCACTTTTGGCCGATTTTTTATCGGTCTGGCTGAAGAGATGTATGGTGCCCTCTCTCTAATGACGCCATCCTTCCGACTGTATTATTACAGGCCGTTCGTTTAGTCCACGGTCATTCCCTTGGACTTCTCCCGGCAATGGTGTGCTGTATTCAATAGGGCCTTTGTGCATCGATGGAGGCTTTCTGTAGGCCACCAGTAACGAAGAGAGGCAAAGGCACTATCCTATGTTGCGACGGACCAAACTCCAGGATCGGTTTGCCATACACTTATTTGATGGCATGGTTCGCCCTTCACTGCCCTCCCATTATCCAAGCCGGTGAGGAGCCTCCAGAAGGCGTCCGGATGGCGCTTCTCCGTCGATTCGAGGGGTGCTCATGGTTAATGACCTATGTGGCTGCGTTTCACAAGCTGCTGAGCCTGTATGACGTTTATAGTCTTTTTCGCTGCTTTCCTTACATCCGCGGTGCAGGCTATGGCGAAGAATTTAAGGATGTAGAAGATGGGCACACGTCGCTGAGCCGGGGAGTTTTTGAGTGGCTGGTTAGCATCCGGCCATCCCATCTGGTGTATAGGAGTGGGGATACCTGCTACTTGGAACCCTATGTCCCGAGTCAGTTTGCTCGTCAGTTCGGATATAACCAACTGTACGTAGGTAACCTGAACACCAATTTAGTCTTTATGGAGAGTCTCATTGATGGTGCTCATGCCTGGCGGTTCTACATCGCTGGCTGCACTGAGCCGCGGCTGTGCATGCCACTGAGGACTCCGAATCTTCAGACAACTTTGGGGTTCTGTCAATGGTACAGAACTTCAAACTCCACACCAACCTTATTTTCTATTAATTCTTTTGGTGTGAAGTTAATCTCTCGGCGGCTAAAGCATAAAGTCACTGAGAGAGGTGAGGGCAAAAGGGTCAGCATGCCAGACTTCAGAGAATTCATTGTCACTACTGATAGTGAGTCTTCTGATGCAGAGAGTCCCCATTTTGAGGGAAATGCAGGTGCTGAGGTTCCAACTGGTGCTCCTGGTGGGGTAGGCACGGCCCTCATGGAACATGTTGGTGTAAAAGAAGTGGAGGAAGAAGATCCCAACATCCATTCAAGCGAAAGCGGGAAGGTGGATCTCGTAGGAAGAGGTAGTGAAGAGGCCTCGTCGCTACACTCCCACCATTATTACAGAGGGTGAGTCAACTGTGGCGCCTCCTCCTCCTGCTCCATTAGTCATTAGGCTATCGGCTCCGAGGCAGACTGTTGATAAAGTTGTTCCTTACCTAAGTAAGACCAACCCTGTTCTTGTAGCATATACTTATATATTTCATACAGCTCATTGTTTATCCTATGATTCAGGAACTCAGACGGTAAGAGACCCGAGAGCCGAGGCTATAGGGGAACAGGGAGATTACTATGATCCCCTGTTCATTTATAAAGAAGGAGAAGAGGCTAGCTACTTCGTCGCCTTAGAAGACTCTGGAGGTGATGCGACTGATGTCGGTCCTTCGGGTGTTGGGACCTCAAAAGGAAGTCCCGTGGCCTCTAGCTCTTAAGGATGGACCACAGAGGCTTCGGCGAGTGAAGGCGGACTGGCCGTCCGTGTTGACTCTGCCAAAGATTTTCCTATGGAGCCTAAGGGGACTGATGCCGCCGTCGAGGAAGATCGGAGAGAAGCTGCGGCAAAGGCGATTGAGGCGATATCATCTTTTGGTAACATTTTGACCTTTTGTGAATAATTCTCTCCTGATATTCATTATACCTTGCTTAAATAGAGTCTTGCTATAGGTGTTCCACCTTTGAGTGCATCAATTTCAAGGGAGTCAGCCAATCCTCCTGAGGGGATCAGGGGTGATGCGAGTACTTCGACCGCGGCGGATGCTACTGAGTTGGATACTTTGTATCACGGCTTGCCCTCTTATCAACCTGAACCGGCAAGTGGTCTTAAAGAGACCGAGGGGACAGTGGTTACGGAATCAACCTCACTTCCAACCACATCGGTAAGTGAAATGCCAGTGATTTTGTCAGTTTTACCTATCCTGCCAATTGCGAAGCTAAAGGTGATTGCCAGTCCTACTTCTCCAACACTGGTTGTTGAGCCAGCTCTCCCGAAAGTTGTCATCAGCCCTATGTTGATTGTGGCTAGTGTACTGATCTCAATGAGGACTCCTCCGAGATCACCGGCGATCCCACATATTTCTCCAGTTAGTACTCTTGCCATTCCCTCTACGGTTATGTCAATGAAACCGGTAGAAGCTTTGCCTTCAGGGGGCCCTTGTTCCCCGGGAGTAGTTGAAGCCGAGAATGAATTCGTGGCTGAGCTAGTCGACAGCTTTTATAAGGGCTTGAAGCACTCTATTGCTTTGGTCTTGAAGGGCTCGACTGCCTCGTTTTTCGCTTTGAAGGTGGTCCTCTCTCGAAGTATTGGCAGCATTTGAGACTTTGGAGGGGATGACCAGGTTGCCACATTGGAGCTTCTGGTGACAGACTTGAGAGGGATGTGGACGAATGGCACCATCTCAACCATTCAGATTTGGAGTCTTCAGTTAATGACTAGCTTGCACACCTTGCTGCTCAAATGCATGAAGCACATCTTGCCACTTAGGAAGCAGCTAAGGCAATTTCTTCTGACCTGAAATCCTTGGAGATAAGAAAAGTAGAACTTGGGGGTGCCATAGATGCTTCTAACAGTGCTCTGCTTGACACTGAGGATAAAATCGAAAAGGCTAGGGAAATGAACAAGAAAGCTAATCTTCTTTTGTCTGAGGCTGAACCAGTGCATCTTGAGGAGATGGCCTGGATAAAGTAGCTTAAGGCTCAGAATGATGAAGTCCTGCAATAAGAGCTGACATAGAGGGCAACTTTGGTTGAGATTGAGGCTCGTCGGTTTCAGACGGCGAGCTTTAACGAGGTCGAGTTGAGGTCGCAGGCACTTATCAGGGCTGCCGAGGAGAGGAAGAATAGGCTGACCACTCTTGAAGAACGGATCAAATCCAACGAAGCACCCTCGTAGCTTGTAATCCGTGTATCCATGTATCCCTCTTTTGGAATCAAATGAAAAGTAATTTTATTTGGCTTCCCTATTGCATTTCCAACTTGTTTTATCTTCTAAATTTTCAGTTCTTACTTTTAAGTTGTATTGCAATCCTCAAAAGAAAACGGTATAACTAATCTAATCAGTAATGATAAAGAAATAATCCCTACTGGACTGAAAGATGAGACTTGGCTATCTGTCGGTTCAGAGGTAACAATGACATAACCGATTGAAAAGCCACCAAGCTCGAAATTTTATCATTCAGAGGTGATGAACTGGACATGATGGCAAAGAAATAGTCCCTACTGGACTGAAAGATGAGACTTGACTAACTGTCGGTTCAGAGGTAACAAGGACATAACCAATTGAGAAACCACCAAGCTCGAAATTTTGTCATTCAGAGGTGACGAACTGAACATGTGACAAAGGAATAGTCCCTACTGGACTGAAAGGTGAGACTTGGCTATCTATTGGTTCAGAGGTAACAAGGACATAACCGATTGAGAAGCCACCAAGCTCGAAATTTTATCATTTAGAGGTGACGAACTAGACATGATGACAAAGGAATAGTCCCAACTGGACTGAAAGATGAGATTTGGTTATCTGTCAGTTCAGAGGTAATAAGGACATAACTGATTGAGAAGCCACCAAGCTCAAAATTTTATCATTCAGAGGTGACGAACTGGACATGTTGACAAAGGAATAGTCCCTACTGGACTGAAAGATGAGACTTGGCTATCTGTCGGTTCAGAGGTAACAAGGACATAACCGATTGAGAAGCCACCAAGCTCAAAATTTTATAATTCAGAGGTGACAAATTGGACATAATGACAAAGGAATAGTCCCTACTGGACTGAAAGATGAGACTTGGCTATCTGTCAGTTCAGAGGTAATAAGGATATAACGATTGAGAAGCTACCAAGCTCGAAATTTTGTCATTCAAAGGTGACGAACTGGACATGATGACAAAGGAATAGTCCCTACTAGACTGAAAGGTGAGACTTGGTTATCTGTCGGTTCAGAGGTAATAAGGACATAACCGATTGAGAAGCCACCAAGCTTGAAATTTTATCATTCAGAGGTGATGAACTGGACATGATGATAAAGGAATAGTCCCTACTAGACTGAAAGGTGAGACTTGGCTATCTATCGGTTCAGAGGTAAAAGGACATAACCGATTAAGAAGCCACCAAGCTCGAAATTTTGTCATTCAGAGGTGACGAACTGGACATGATGACAAAGGAATCATTCCACTGGGGGAAATAAGACTTGATTTTTAACTCCATGGGGATTTTCATATCTCCTTCAGATGTTATTTGAAAGAAATTGTCAGAGGTATATTATTAACGTGATAACCAGAAAAATCTACTGAGGACTGATCATTAGAAACTTGCTAGGGAGTTAGGAAATAAGTCCCATAGAAGGTCATGTATCAGAGAGCTTTGAGGGGACTTTTAAAGAAACTTGCTAGAGGTGTGATGTTAACTTGACAAGGATTCATTTATTGTTAGAGGTGCTTGAACATAACAGTAATTTGAGTGGACCTATCGTTCTGTTGAAGAGAATGACAAGCAGGGTTTATTCACTGGGGATATTGGTTTTATCCGTTGCGGAGTAGATTATAGTCTTGCTATCAGAGGTTTAGTGTTAACATGATAAGTTAGACTCATCATTTTGCAAGGAATATGAATACCTTTATATGTGGTCATACCATTCCATGGATGGGAATTGGTAAGTGATTTTAGAGAGGGAATCAAATGGGAACAAGTCCCTTAGGCTTTTTAGCAAACTCTCAGCCATCAACAGATTTGATATGCCTTTACCAACTACCATTTGAGTCAGGCTAGCCATGCTATTCCCCTCAGCATGATGAGTTGTCGAGGACTTATATTGAGCTTAAAGGCCAACGTTTTCCTCTATCCTTAACTGCGAGATCAAATGGGAACAGATCCCTTAGGATTTTTAGAAATCCTCAGCTGTCAACGGATTTGGTATGCCTTTACCAACTACTGTTTGAGTCGGGTTAGCCATATTATTCCCCTCAGCATGATGAGTTGTCGAGAATTTATTTTGGGCTTAAAGGCCAACATTTTCCTCTATCCTTAACCGTTAGAGGTGTTGGATTATTTGGTTACTGTATACGTAACCTTGATTCTTCTTTGAGATAACCAGTGTACAATTAGCTCTATACTGACTTATGGTTATATGATCTCGTTTAGAGAAAGAGTGGAGCGCTCCTTCTGCATATCTTGAATTTGAAGGTCTTGATCAGAGGTGTAATGTTAACTTGATCATGAAAAGGATCCTATCAAGGATAATACTTCTTTAAGAACCTGCCGTTGATCAGCATCAAAAGTAAATCACCATTTGTAGTCATAAGGCGATATGCCCCGTTTGAATAGACTGTTTCTATTACAAACGGCCCTTCCCATTTGGGCTGAAATTTGCCTTTGGTTTTGTGCGTCATGATCATCGGTCGTCTGACGGCTAAAACCAAATCTCCTTTCTGGAAGACTATTTGCTTGACCTTCTTATTGAAGGCTTTTTAGATCCGGGCTTGATACAACTCAATGTGTTGCTGAGCTTGTAACCACTTCTCATCTAGGGCTTCGAGCTCTTGGAGTCGCAACCGATCGTTGTCATCTTAGTCATCAAAGCGACTCGTAATGACGGCATCTGGATTCTAACAGTATGACTGCATCACACCCGTATACCAGAGAAAAGGTGTATTACCTGTCGGGGTCCGAATTGTGGTTCGGTAGGCCCAAAGACATTCACTAAGCTTCTCATTCCAGTCTCGCTTATTTGAGGAAACGAACTTTTTGAGTAGCTTAATGATTATCTTGTTGAATGCTTCAGTTAAGCCGTTAGCGGCGGGGTTATAAGCAGTTGATGCCACATTCTGCATTTGGTATTTATCACAGAACCGATAGAATACCTGGCTTGCAAATTGAGGACCGTTATCATGGATGATCCGCCTAGGGACACCAAATCGATGGATGACATGGTGTTTGATGAAATTGACCACGTTAGAAGTTTTAACTTCCAGCAGTGGTATAGCTTATGCCCACTTTAAAAAGTAATCAGTTATTGCTAAGATAAACCGGTGACCTCTCGTTGAGGAGGGGCTGATCGGCCCTACGACATCGATTCCCCATGCTTCAAATGGCAATGAAGTAACAGTTGGATGAAGCAACTCTGAAGGCTGATGTATGAAGTCCGCATGGATTTGGTAGGCCTTACACCTTCGTGCATATTAGATGGCATTGGCTATCATGGTTGGTCAATAATATCCAAGCATGTGCAATCGGTCCTTAAGTTTTGGGCCTGGCTGATGAGCTCCGCATATGCCTTCGTGCGCTTCTTTGAGTACTTTTTGTGCTTCTAAATTAGAAAGGCAACGGAGTAGGATACCGTCATATGAACGATGGTAAAGTGTCTTCAGAGTTGGATCATAGTAAAAGCAGAGAGACCTTCGCCTGATAGATGCCGCTTCTTGGGTTTATCCGGTAACAAACCATGCAAAGCATAGTCGTTGAGGGAAAATCGCCAATCTCTCGGTTCAAGATCCGTTGAGATATCATAGACCTCTTTAGTTCTCAACATATATTCAGAGCAGACAAGGTGTCGAGTCGCCACTATAAGGTGATACTTGGTGTCGACTGGCAAGGCTATCATTGTTGCTAATATAAATAGAGCATCGGCCCTAGTGTTCTAGGATCGAGACACGTGACCGATGTAAAAGCCATCAAATAAACTAGCCATTTTGATGACCGCATGATGATAAGGTACCAAGTCTTCGTGACGGACCTTGTATCACCTTTAACCTGATTGACAATCAGTTTTGAATCACCATAAGCTTCAAGGTTGCAACCCTCATTGCATGAGCGACTTGAAGGCTAATAAGTAGAGCATTGTATTCTGCCACACTGTTGGAGCAAGATTCCGTCAGAGAAAATGCTCTAAGAAGGACATGGTTTTGTGGAGAGATAAACACAACCCCCACACCAGCAATGATCTTGCCTTTAGGGCCTATCATGATGCTCCATTGAAGAACATCTGCCAAATCTTATCCTCTGAAGTTATATTAGATTCGAAGACTTCATCAGGAATATCTTCATGAAGTTTTGAGCTTTTCGAAACTAGATGAGCAGCCAAGAACTTTGCAAGTGCTTGACCTTTAACCGCCTTTTGAGGGACAAAGAGCATGTCGTACTGAGACAAAAGGAGGCCCATTTAGCTAATCTTGAATTTAATGACCCTGACTTCATCATGAGAAGACGCAAAGGATTCACTCTGAAAATGGCATGTATGGTTTGGCCGACCAAATAATGTCGTATCTTCTGAATAGCAAAGACAAGAACTAAGCATTCTTTCTCAATAGGATTATAGTAAGATTTCGCCCCTATCAGAGTCCTGCTCAGATAATAAATAGCTTGTTCGTGACCATTATCATCTTTTTGAGCAAGCAGAGCACCGAGAGAATGGTCCATAGCTTTCACTAAAGTAGGAACGGTTTCCCTGATGTGGGAGCTACTAAGACTGAAGGTTTTGTGAGATATCTTTTGATATCTTCAAAAAGCTTCTTGACAGGCTTGATTCCATACAAAAGAGACACCCTTTTTCATGAGTCGGGTAAACGGTTGACAGCAGCCTGAGAGATTTACGATGAATCTTCTGATATAAGTCAGTCTACCTTGTAAGCCCCTAAGTTCTTTGAGATTCTTAGGTGGATGCATGTTCTGAATTGCTTTGACTTTGTCCGGGTCAAGATGAATTCCTCTTGATGTAACAATAATTTCAAGGAATTTGCCATTTGAAACCCCCAAGAAGGATTTTGCCGGATTCATCTTTAGTTGATGAGCCTACATTATGTCAAACATCGTTCTCATGTCGTGATTATTGTGGCTTTTGACAGCAATGTCGTCGACATAACATTCTACCGTTTTTCGGAGGTGATCACGAAAAATCACACTCATTGCCCGCTGATAAGTTGCTCTCGCGCTCTTTAACCCGAAGGGCATCACGGTATAACAGTATATCCCCAACGGTGTCTGAAATAAAGTATGCTTTTCATCCCTGGATACATCTTAATTTGATTGTACCCTGAAAAGCTGTCCATGAAGACAACCTTTCAAATCCGCAGGTAGTGTCAATCATGACATCGGTGATGGATAGTGGGAATTCATCTTTAGGACAGGCTGTATTGAGATCACGGTAATCAATACAGATCCGAATTTTTTCATTCTTCTTGAGAACGGGGATGATGTTAGCAACCCAGTCTGGATGCTGTTCCTCCCGTATGAAGCTGCATGCTATGAGTTTATGGACTTCGGCTTCAATAGCTTCCATAATGTTTGGACGAAACCGGCGTTGTCGCTGCTTAACTGGCTTGGCGTCAGGTCTGATGTTCAGACGATGCATGGCTACTTGTGAAGCAAGTCTGGGCATGTCTTCGTAGTTCCATGCAAAGACATCTAAATACTCCTTTACAAGTATCATCAATTCTTCTCTTTCTGTGAGTGATGAGCTTTCATTTATAAAGATGGACTTAGGGTGATCTTGACTACCCAAGTTAACCTGGATCACCTTATCTTCAGTAGGTGGTTCGCGTTGTTCGAATCTCTTTTCCTACTGGAGATCCAATTGTTGAACCTATGGTTCCTCATCAGTAGCTTCTGCTGACTCCAATTGACTGCTTGAAGTCATATCAACAGTGAGCTTTTTGAACACCGTTCCCATACTGACATCCGAGTCCCATTCGGAGGAAGAGGCAGAGTGTGATGGGACCGGTTTATCATCTTTGGAATGAACTGTCATTGGTGGTGTAGGTGTAACATATCCCAATCCCCTGCATGTGTTATCATAATAATTTGTCCATTTTCCTTTTGGCACAAAATTAGGCAGGAAACCACACCTTCTTTTTCCAAAATTCAAGCCCTTCCCATGCTGCAGGTTGTATCCCATTTTTCTCATCATATGCTACACTGATTGTGCATAATGAAAAATTTGTGGGGTGTCTGAGTCTGAACTTGAATCCGTGGCTATAGACCTGTGCAGTTGGGCTTTATCAAATATTATTGGTAATTGACCCTCTTTGGATGGAGGAACCACTAAAATGGATCCTTCTATAGATTCCACGGATATACTTGATGCACTTGGCTTACGTAAGGGCGTGTGCAGAGAGCTATCCATAACGGATCTAAATAATTCGACACTCACAGGATAATCAAAGGAAATATTATCATTAATTACCCATTCGCCCTCATCTTCAGAAGGAGTGTTACATTAGAGATTATTAAAACATAGTATAATCGGTTCACTGACCAAAATGGCTGGCATGTCTGCTTCAGACTCTGAATTTGCCTCATTGCCACTATTATCGTTGTCAGGCAATGATTCTTTTGATATTTCACCAACCTCTTGATATAGGAGAGCGTTAGTAAAGTAGTTTTTCACCCCTTTGAATGGTTGCTTCTTAGCAACGACAGTTCGTACTGTTGCACAATCTTCAACATATTTGAAGCACTGGTGTAGAGTAGAGAGAATGATCCAGTTAGCGTGGATCCAAGGTCATCCTAGTAACAAATTGTTTGACGTGTCAGTTTTAATGACATAGCAGTTTACTTCTAACTTCAGGCTCCCGATTCGGCAACGGAGTTGGATCTTTCCAAGTGGGTGACTACTCCCTACATTAAAGCCGTATATTGTGGTGGTGGTTGTAGACAACCGATATAATGGTATGCTGAGTGCAGATCCTGGATCAACCTGTACCCTTTCAATGCACGTCGAACCGATGTATCCGGTGTAGTACAAAGGTCGATCGTGCTTGTTATCCTTGAGAAGCATATCCTCCATTGTAAAGATAATAGCAGGTACCTTTGATTACACATGATGGCATTCAGGGCAAGAAGACTAAGTGTCATCTTTAGGAATTTCTGGCATATATATCAGGAATGATTCTGAGTTAGGCAGTGCATCCCTAAGTGCTTCTCTTGCCTCTTTCAAGAGACGAAGGAGCTCGTGTATGGTGATACGAGCTGGGATATTAGCCAGCTGGGCTAATATGTCAAAACGAAAGGGCTTGTTAAGCCCTGGGCCTGAAGGTTTCTTTAGGACATGGTCAAACTGGATTTCTTTCTGCTTCTCTTTGCCCGTTGTCAGAAGGGGAGCCGGTGTGGATATTTGTACTGACGTCGTCTGCTGTTGTGTTCGTCAGTAGTTTTCTCATACTGTTTTAAGTATGATTTTTTGGATCGAGTACCTGTCGGCTGAGGTACATCAGCCTGCGCTGTGCAAGCATGCTTTTCCCCCTTGGAATCACTAAAAGAAGCTGATGTGAGATTGCCATCATCCGGTAAGATAGAGACAACATTGCAAGATTTCCTTCTTGACCTGGATTTCTTCGCATCCCATTGTTCGTCCTAGACGAGGTCTGGGTGTATCCACATGATTTTTCCTATTTCTAATGTCAAGGGAACAAGACCCTTACTCTCTTGAGTTTTAGCTGAAGGATGCTTCACTTCTAGCCGTGGTGCAGGGATTGAAAAGGTCCTGTCAAAAACTGTGACCTTTGAGATTTTACCGAACTCGAGAGTCACCATGTTTGCAGTGACTTTCTTTTACTCTAATTTTAGAGTCAGAACTCCGGCATTGACTAAAGCTTGAATTTTGTCCTGAGGACAAAGCACTAATTAGTAGGATGATGAACTATCCTATGAAAGAGGCAATGGTTGGGATCATTCGTATGTCCCATTTCATTAGGGCGTCAAACGTCTGGCAGCTTCAGTTTATTCCCTTTGTAGAGTAAAAGGAATATTGCGACCACTTGCTCGTCTTTAAAGGAGTACTGTTTCGGAGGAAACTTAGACTTCTGACTATTGAAGGCGTTCTTCTTGGCCTTCAAATGAACATCCCCTGACAATTTAACGGACATAGTCTCTTTACCTTTAACTTAGGAAGACTGCGCCATGTCGTCGCACCCCTTATTATTCATACCCCACTTGCCTTTAGGGGTAGATGGTTCGAACTTCTTAGTCGACTTTTCAGCTATCTCAGCTTATTCAACTAGTTCCTTCCAGGTATGAGCTTTGACAGCTCCCATACGAATCTCCACTTGGTCGAGGAAATTATGCCTGCATGTCTGCAAGAGCATGGGCAATGGCATACCAGCTGGGCACATTAGAGATAAGTTTCTGAACCGTTCAATGTAGTCACGGACGAATTCGCCCTTTTTTTGCACGGTAGAGAGGAGTTTATCTATGGTTACCTCGGTATCATTCTCATAGAAACGAGAAAGAAATCGAGTTTCCAGGTCGATCTAGGAATTGATAGAGCTCGGAGGAAGGATTCAGAACCAGTCGAATGCTACCCCCTTCAGGGTGCTAATGAATAGTCTGTCTATGATAGCATCATTATCTATAACATTACCGGTCTGAGAAAGAAAGTAGTAGATGTTCTGGTTTGGCAAGCTCTTACCATCATACGTATGTAATGTTAGTGGCTTGAACTTTGGTGGGTATGGTACTGAATCTCATTCCAAAGGGTAAGAATGGACTCAATGTTTTAAATAGCGGCTATAGCGGCTATATCGGCTGGAAAAATTTATCGGGAATGGGGATATATCGGGGATATTTTAAAAAATCAGATGTGAAAATCAGACTGTAAATATATATGTCTTCGTGTCCTAAATCACATCTCAATAATGTAATGCATGCATAAATCATATAAAATTTTATAAAACATCATATTTGCATGTAAAAGATATACTTACCTCGAAACTTGCAATTGCATTAAACCTATGAATCCATAATCACCATCCATGTGTAGATTCTTCACAAATGCCACATTACCAACTCTCTTTAATCACCCAAATGCCTAATCTAGAAACATGCAAACATGAAAACGAATCAATAAATATATAAAATATTATACAAAGAAATGACAAAATCAATTCAAATCAAGTATCATAAATTTATATTATGTCTACAAGTTCAAATTTAAATCATAAAGTGATGGTCCATACAAGAAGCAAGCAATTAACTAACCAAGAGTTTAGAAGTTACAAAGACAATAATTATTTCTAAAGGCTAAAGCAAAACAAGAACTAAAGCAACATAAAACCAAAAGCAAATGTCTCTTATGTATCATGCGTCAAGTCTAGAAGCAAAATAACAAAAGCTCAAATAAATATTATCCCTATTCCTCTTCTCCATGCTCAAACTCATCCGATGATGAAACATCATCATCTATAGGAATGTTTGGCTCTTCCTCATCCGATGATGAATCCGATGATGATCCTAAAGTGTCTTCATCTTCCTCATGAACCTCATCATCATTTCTCTCAACCCTCTTTGATTGTGATGATGATGCTTCCCCTCTAGTCTTCTTTGCACCCTTCTTTGTTGTCCTTGAACTCTTTCTTCTCTTTGGATTAGCACCCATAGCTTTTGCAACTTGCCTCCAAGTTAATGATTCACTAGGAAAAACTTCATCATCGCTTTCTATATGTGTTGCATTGATATTATTTTGATGCACCAACCACTCAGTGACCTTCTCTTCTTCATCATAAGATGCTAAAGGATCTCTATCCTTGATAGCTAGCTTATTTTTTAGCCTTGCATTGAACTTGACATAGACTAAGTTATGTAGCTTTCTGTGACTTAGTCTATTTCTCTTCTTTGTGTGAACCTACAAAAGAAAACAAAACCCATCAACAAAAAATAATTAAACAATTAAAGAGAATAATATAATATAAATTTTATATATTTTGTAATACCATCTCAAATGTGCTCCAATTTCTTTCGCAACCAGACGAGCTTGTTGTCAAGTTCAATATTCTCATAGCCATATTCCTCAATTCGGGAGCATCAGTCTCATAAAATTGCCAATATTGTGCTAACAAAATTATGAATGAAATTAGTTACCAAAAAAGTATAGTTATTTCTTTTCTATGTAAATATGTAAAATGCAAAAAACTAATACCTGGATTATTAAGCTTCTTAGCATATGTTTTTGCGAACTCTCTCCCAAACGATCCCTTTTGATATTGGAACATTGGCAATTGTTGACTGATTTTATCGATGACTTCCTCAACATTGGGATATAACTTATGCATGGCATCAATGAAGCCATCCATAAAGACACCAGCTTTATCAATTGACTCCTTCTTTGCAAAATAAAAATAAGGGTTTAAGAAGTAGCCGGCTCGATGCAAGGGACCTTTAAGTTTTTAATCCCATCTTTTGTCAATAATTTTCCATATTGGAAGATACTTCTTCTCTTCACCTTTAACAGCTAATTTGATCTCCTCCTTGGCATTCGCTAAATCACCATAAACCCAACCCATAGATGGCATTTTGTCACCATCAACCCTTCTTAGGTCTTTCACCAATGGTGTAAAGACTTGGAGTGCAAGTCTACATTGTCCCAAAATTTATTACTAGCGATGATTTTGGTAACCTACAAATGTAACGAATAGTTTTTAGCTTTCAAACTAATGAACTATATATAATAAAAATAAATTGCAATCAGTTGTTATTAATTTACTAATGTAATGATATATATATAGATTTAAAAGAATAAAAGTATATACCTTTTTACCCGCATCAGTTTCAGAAAGTGTGCATAACATCCATTCATTACTTACAAACATTTGCTTTAAATTTTTCCTCTTTTCGCGAATTGAGCTTAGAGAAAGATACGCGGTAGCAAATCTTGTAGCTCCGGGCCTAACAATATCTCCATCGCATTTAGCCCTTATTAGGCTAAGTGACTTGGTATGATTATAAATGTACACCGTCACCGATCTTCCCATTAAAATAGCACTCCGGATGGGGTTTATCTTTCCAATATCGCCTAACATCAAATTGATGGTGTGCGTTGCACAAGGAGTCCAAAATATATTAGGCCTTTTTAAGAGTAAAGTTTTTGCCGCCGACATATTGTTGGATGCGTTGTCCGTGATAATTTGCACGACATTTTCGGGTCCGATCTCCTTAATCGCATTATCTACAAACTAATAGATATAATTGCCATCATGTTTCTCGGCAGAAGCGTCCTGTGAATGTAAGTAGGCCATCCCTGCTGGACAATGCGCAACGATGTTCATGATGCTTCTATTCTTCCTATCTGACCAAGCGTCGGTCATAATTGTGCACCCATAAGTTCCATAACTTTGTTTGAATGAAGCTAGAGTTCTAGTTGTCTCCTCCACCTCCCTTTGAAGAAATGTGTCACTTAGTTCGTATGGTGTCGGAGCTTCCAAGAATTTTTTAAACTTTCCAATAGCTTGTAACATTTGTTGGAAAGAAGGAAGTGTAGCGGTATTAAAGGCTATTCCAGCTTCATAGAACCACGTCGCTATGTACTTCATGGCATCTTCCCTAGCCTTCTTCCTATACTTGGAATCCATGTTAGGTTGCTTGCTAGCCTTGGATTTATCCACCAACTTCTCTAGTGATAGGGAAAATCTGTCCATAGAGCCTTTTGCCTTCATTCGTGGACACATGTCTTGCCGATAATATTCTTCTGAATCTTCCTCATCCTCTTCCCTAACATGCACATCGCTCATCAAGTTTTGGTAGCTAACTTCCTTGGCTTCCCTTTTCATCTGAGTTTTTTCAAGTATGGCAATAACTTTCTCCTTCACATCGGCAGGAACTTGGTAACAAGGTACGCAATTCCCCTTGACCCCAGCTAAATGTTGTTTCAAACGAGTTATCCCTCCGGAAAGTACCTGTTTGCAGTATATGCAACGCACTTTGTTTGCATTATTGGCATCCACCCTCTCTCCATAATGCCAACAAGGATCTTTCCTCCAGGTTTTGACGGCAAATTGAAACACTCAGAAGAAGCCATCTTGCTACAATTTTATGGAAACAAAAACTTATTTGAGAAAATAAAACTTCTTCATATTATATCAATATTGAAGAATCCATACAGCAAACCCACCAAACTTATAGCCAAGAATGATTGAGACAAGCAACAAAACAAATTCAATTGAAGGAAAATAAGGAAGCAATCAATATCTTGAAACAGTTGCATAGTTTTTCCCACAACTTAAAATTTAAAAAATTACCTACAAACAAATTATCAATTCTTGAACATCTTGCCACATCAAACAGTATTTTATTTATTCTTTCTTTATATGATGGATAACATATTTCTTCTTTGAATTCTTTCTTTATACTATGTCTAACAAATGTTTGTTTTTGTAACTAATGGTAATATTCATTTCTAAATATGCAGATTCTGGAGCTGATCACTACAGATGATAATCAGTCAGAAAACAGTCAAAGAATGCGAAGGAAACACAAATAATTTCAAAATCATTCAGTGAATAACTTAAAGAAAATAGAATTTTTCATGAATGCGGCAATGCCTTTCTAGTTTCTACTGGTGCATTTTATCACCTATTGTATTAATGTAATTGTTACTGTATATATCGATCAATAGCTATTTGTCAAAATTTTGTCATTGTGAAGCATGATCCAAATTCAAGAATGATTTTTGACAGCCTAATGAAGTAGGATTCAGATTCAAGCATGATTCTGAAAACAGTCTAATGAAGCATGATTCATGGATTCAAGAAAGGCAAGTTCTAATTTTGATAGTTTATTAACAATTAGTCATTGTTAAGAAGCAAAGTGGGGGGTCTCCTTCACTTACCACTGTAAAAGATACCCGCTTGCTTGCTGAAGCTGCTCGTTGCACCACCAAAATGATGCTGCAGCACTCTCTTGATCACGCTACCACCACAAAGGAGAGGGAACAGCGGAGACGGGAGAGGCTGGGTTGTCTAGTGCAGAGAGAAATGAATTAATTGACGAAGTCACAAGAGAGAGATTGCGCTGACGGACTGGTGAGTGAGAGGAGATGTTCCATCGTCGACGAGGTCACAAGAGATAGAGGAGATGTCGAGATGATGCACCTGCGAGGCAGCGAGAGAGAGGGGGAGATGATTCACTGTCGACGAGGTTGAGATTCACTGTCGACGAGGTCGAGAGAGAGAGAGGAGATTGTGTCATCGACGAGGCCGAGAGAGAGAGAGAGAGAGAGAGAGAGAGAGAGAGAGAGAGAGAGAGAGAAAATTGTGTCATTACTCATTGACGAGGTCGAGAGAGAGGAGATGGCGTCATTGCCCATCGATGAGGCCATAGCACAGAGAGGAGAGATTAGGGCTCGCGTCGGGTCTTAACAGAAGCCCCAAAAATCCCCAACCTGGCGAATATATAGAGCGGGTCGGGTGTTCGGGTCGGGTTATTTTTCAGGCCGATGCATTTTTTAGATAGCCGATATTGCGGCAATTTTTTGAGCCGATATATCGGCGATAAATCTGATATTGCGCCGATAAAGGGGGAAAAATGCGAAACGCTATCAGAAGTGCCATTGTGTTGCGAATGCTGCCAAAACCAATATATCGGGGCAATAACCGGGCAATAACAGTGCCATTTAAAACACTGGACGGACTGTCCCTACTTTCTTTAGTTCATCCCTCTGAATTAGGGATGCGATCTGAGCTTGGATGCCTTTAAGAACTTCAGCGTTCATAAAAAGAACTTTCCTTTGACTTCTTAGTCTTTGGTTGTTCATCGCTATGATGTTCTTCCTCATCATGATTACTCCTGGTATTATTATTATTCCAGTTAGTGAGGAGTTGAGCGAGCATCTGTTGAATATTATCCAAAGCTTCTTGCTGGGCCTTAGAGGTTTGCTCTTGAGCTTCCAATCGTCGATGGAGGTCACCATTACCATTATCAGCCATATTTATTGATACTCTATTTGTTCGTACCGAGCTGACTGTGACTGAAGAGGTATACCCACTGTCTTCGTCTTCCTCATTAGATAATTGGAATAATCTTCTCATTGGTTCTGGCGAGGTTACTGTGGTTGAAGAGGATGGCTGGACGTAATTGTAGGGTATTGCGATACTAGATCTAGTGCTTCGGAAGACGCCTTCTTCATGCACCAAGACTTGGCGTAATTTCGGACTATAATCCGGATCTGGAGAACTGGGGGGAGCGGCATGTGACACTCGTCTGTCCTTACGCGGCTCTGGTTCCCTTCCGATCATATTGACGGATGCAGAGGGCAGATCTGGTAGATCTTGCGATATGCTCCTTTTGCGATGCTTCACAGGAGCTTGTTGCGATAGTCGGTCAAAAACTGATCGACAGTTTAGAGGAGTGGTGGGGCTTGGTCTCAGCCGGTAATAGACTGAATGGACTGTCACCAACTGACATCCCACTTGTTGATAACAAGAGAGAAGTTTGGAGTAAATCTGACCTCCGTTTGTTCGTTAAGAACCCTCGCAAGTCAGATGTAGTCGGGTTTAAGTGACTCAGCACAGAGGCTGTGTTGGATTGCGTATAGGACGACGCCTTGTTCTTTTCATCGCCGTAGAGGTGACTAGCACTAGATAGTGCTTTAGCTCTAGCTTCGTGGCTAAGAACTTTGGGAATGCCCTTGGGTGTTGAAGCTACATAAGCACCGCTATCAACACTTGGGGACGATCCCTTAGCTCGCTGCGAAGAGCGAGCTTAGCGCTTGAGGAGCTGGGGGGCGAAGCACGCTGTGGTGCTTTATCCACTACCTTGCTATGAAGATGGTTAGCACTAGATAGTGCTTTAGCTCTAGCTTTATAGCTAAGAACTTTGGGAATGCCCTTGGGTGTTGAAGTTGCATAAGTACTGCTATTAACACTTAGGGACAATCTCTTAGCTCCGCTGCGAAGAGCGAGCTTAGTGCTTGATGAACTGAGGAGCGGAACACACTGTGGTGCTTTGTCCGCTACCTTGCTGTGAAGGTGGTTAGCACTGGTGGGTGCTTTAGTTCTAGCCTGGCGGCTGGGACCTCCACGCATACCCTAAGGTACTGGCGTTATGTTTGCCACGCCATCAGTAGCTTCGCTCATAAGAACAAGATTGGCACGAAGAGTTACTTCTTCTGAATTAGGCGAAGGTATAATCGTAGTTTTAACTTCGCGGCTGATAATCTTAATGAAGTAGGCAGGCATCTTACCTTTATCTTCGTGGAACAGGCGGACCGTGGCATAACTACGCCTAAAGCTTTATAAAAGCTTTCTGCTTTGGCCTCCACATTTGCTTTGGAAGAGGAGACTTAGGTTCGCAGGAAATCTGGCTAGACACATGAGGCTGAGAGGAGTTGGGATTAGTCCGGTTTCTATACCGAAACCTTGGCCATTATGACCTTTCTATGCTTCCATGCATGGAGCATTGGACTACCTCCAGAGAGTAGTTCTTCGAATTTTTCTTAGTCGAAATGAACGATCAAGTTTTCGGAAGTATCAGGCTCAAGATTCTGACCGTCTTTGTTGCGCCAGAGGACCGTAGTAGACTTGCGGAGAGCCTTATCTGTCTCGACAGAGACTTTCTTCGAAGAATTAGCCAGAGGGGTTCCGGTTATGCCGACTTCCTTGTAGTCACGCGTAGGTTCTTGGCCAAAGTAAATGGCCAGCGCCTCAGCAATATACCCGAAGGTCTGATTGTCATATTGCGACACTTGATTCTCTGCAGTGGAGAATGAATTCCCCAGCGGAGTCGCCATCTTGTTTTCCATTGATTTTGCAAAGGGAAAAACTTACAAAAAAGGGGGTCGACGAGCGAAATTACAAGTAATTCTTTGCAAGAAGAAGATTACAGGTAGATCTCCTCTGAGATTTCTGAGAAAGTATGCTAATAGGAATCTGATCAGCGCGCGATCACTTTATCCCTTTGATGATGCGATCGATCAGACACTCGGACTACTGCCTGATGGTATTCCCTTCTCGCCTAGTTCGGGGAATCGGAGAACAGAAGGTCGATAGAGCCCTCTTGTTACTTCTCAAGCTGCCTCCGCTTGGGAATTCCTTCTTGCCTGGTTCCAAAAATTCCTTGAGAGGGAGGAAGATCTTAGGGTATTAGCACCCTGATTAGAGAAGTAATTCTCTGAATTCTTGGAAGCAAGAGAGTAGATCTCTATCCTTAGCCGTCTCTCCTCTCTTTTTTCGAGCATCCTCCTCTGTATGCCTCTGGCAGGCTATTTATAAGGAGGGATAGGGGTATAATTGTTGGCCCAAAGGCCCATCACTCTAGTTTTGATGATGATCAACTCATGTAGTTATTATACTAATGATCTTGTGTTTAATTAGTGACAGATTTGTTATCAAGATCTTAGTAGGTGTGGAGCTTCAACAAAGGATTTAAAGTCAATTTTTGGAGCTTACACCGGTTTGATTCAAGAGCTTGTGCATAAAGACCACATCAAGTACTCAAGAGGAGTCTAGCTCTATGGATCGTGTTTGGACCAAGTCAAGAAGATGAGAAGGCTTCAAGTGAAGACTTCAAGAAGATGAAGACTTGTGTCTAGGTATAAGATTTTTGTTTTAGATAAAATGTAAAGGATAGAGTAGTTGGTGGATTGCTCAAGTATTATATACACACACACTCTTAATACTTTTGTTTTTACAAAAGATTTTTACTTTGGAAAAATACTTTTTGGTTTTTGGAATTCTCATATGCATGTCTTTTATCCAAAACCAAGTTTAGAGCTTAATGTCAAAAATATAGATATCTTAATTGTGTAGTGGATCATATCCATACACACTATGCTTTAATGTATTCAAAATATCTTATTTTTGTATCATGAAGAAGTTTATGGAAAACAAGTTTTAGAAAAATACAAGTTTTCAATTAAGCCAATATTTCCATATTACAAAAATAGTCCAAATCTTTTATAACATGCCTTGATTTTGTGCAAGCATGTTTGTTTATCAAAGTATATTGGTAAAACTATTTTTGTAGATTTTTCAGTATTTTATGGGATTTTATTTTAATCAAAAAGACCAAGTTTTAAATCCCAGTTTTTCTGTTTCAGGCTTCAGCCAGTCGACTAGTCGACTGACCAAGTCGACTAGGGCTGAAGTCGGTCGACCGACCCGGTCGACCGACGTGCACAGACATGCACGCCAGTTCTGCAGGATGGCCGGCCGACCGAGTCGGTCGACCGTCCAGAGAGCTCTGCTCTCTGGAAAGGCCCCGACCAACCGTGCGGTCGACCGGACAGAGAGATTGCTCTCTGTATCCTGGCTCGGTCGACCGCCCAGTCGACCGATGGCTCAAACGGTCTGAAATATGACCGTTGGCCGGCCGACCGGACGGTCGACCGTTCGACCTGACAGACCCCAACGGATAGTTTTCCAGACTCTATAAATTTGGGGGTTTGGGCATTGTTTTTCACCAAGATTTTGGAAACTTTTAGAGCCAGTTTTTTCCATTCTTTTCAGAGGTTTTCTCCACATATTTGAGAGCAAATATTTCCTATCAAAGGGAAGATTTTATCAAGAGGGTTAAAAGTGATTTCCTTGAGTTTTTCCTCCACCATCTCTTTCCTTGTTTTCTCACAATCACTTGAGCTATCCATTGCCTTATCTATCCATAGGATTGTGTTGTGAGAGTTTTTATTGGTGATCAAAGTGTTTAGATCACCAAGAGATCTTTTCTTGTTCCTTGAGAAGGCGGACGTGTGTGTCCGCATTGTTTCGGGTTCGGGTGCGAACTCATTGTTTGAGGTGCAGCCTCGGCGAGCCAGTGGGCTTGCGTGTGTACGGGCTAGAGAGTCCGAGAGCTTGTACGTGTTGCGACACCGGGTGATCCATTGGGATCGAGTATAGTGGAAATCCTTCGTGTGTCGAAGGCGGGGATGTAGAGCAAGTGTGCTCGAACTTCGAAACAAATCCTTTGTGTTTGCGATTGCTCACTCTCTCTCTCTATCTCCTTTATATCTTGCATACTCTCATTGTCTATCTTTATATGCTTGATATATTCATTTGTGCTCATATTGTTATATACTTGAGTGGGATTGTTTGCTAACACTTGTATTCAACCAAGAGAGCCAACGCGGCATCTCAACCCATTCAAGGGGAATCTAGAGGAGTTTGTCCAGAGCCCTTCACGGGAATTCGGCAATACTCTTGTGTTATACGTGGTGTTTAGTGTAAGAATTTAGTTTAGGTCATAATAGTTTACACTTCCGCATTATTTGGCATTAAGTGACCATTAGATTAGCCATCACCTATTCACCCCCCCTCTAGGTGAACTTACAATTGGTATCAGAGCCAAGTGCTCTGATTTTAGGTCTTACAACCTAGAGTTAAAGATCCTCATTTTAGGCTAATCACAATATTTGTACACACACCATGAACTTCATGTCACCACCCATGTTTGACATTGTTAACATCCTTATATGGAAGGTGAAGATGTCTTTGTACCTCAAAGCCCTAGGCATTCATGTTTATCTTGCTACCATCAATGATTCATATGTTAATAATAGCAAGTATATTGAGGCTAACTCAAAAGCCCTTCATGCTTTAAAATCAACCCTAAATGATGATTATTTATCTAGGGTTTCTAATGTTGATTCGGCTTTTGTAGCTTGGAACATCATCACCTCCCTTGGCGAAAAGGATCTATATTATGCCGGGAGCGACTCGAATGTTGGAAGCGACACCTCCAACAAGTGCTATATGGTCCAAGGGGATAACCCCCTTGAGGTAACTACCGAATCTGAGGTAGATGAAAATGATATGTCATATGATGAGCTTGCATGTTTTTGTCAACAACTACTTGAAAAATATGACATGTTAAGAAAAGAAAATAAAAATTTGAAAAAGAAGTTTGATTGCATGCATAAAGAAAATGATTCATTTAGAACTAAGGTTGCATGCATAGAAAAAGAAAATGAAGATTTGAAAAATGAAAATGTTTCCTTGCTTTCAAAATTGGATGATCTTTGTGAAGGATACACATCTTTGAAAAATAAAATTGTTTTGGTGGAAAAACAAAGGGAAGTTGTTTTTCAAGAAAATAACTCTTTAAAAAGAAAAATCGTTGAAAAAGAAAAAGATTTTGTTTCTAAAAAGAACAAGAAAAATGATTCTATATCTCACCATGCTTTACATGCCACCACTAGTGAGATTAATGTTTTGAAAAATAAAATGGATTGTTTGAGCTCCACTTTGAGCTCATGTGCATTTAATCATAAGAGATTGGAGTCTTTGTTTTCAAAGAAACAAGCTCCACATGTTCATGCACATCATCATGCATATGCTTATGTTGTACGTCATGATCACACTCACACACATATGCATCCTAAGGTGTACACTTGTACACATTGTGACCGCAAAGGCCATTTAGCAAAATTTTGTTTTGACAAGTTGCGTATTTTAAATTTTGCTAATAAGAAAAATTTTTGGGTTCCTTACAAAGCTAACCCCCAAGGACCCAAGAAAAAATGGGTACCAAAACCCCCACCGTATGTTTTTGATGTAGGTGAGGGCTCTCACAAGACGTGAGAGATTTGGTGTCTTGGTGGTGGTTGCATGGACTTGAAGGACATATATTTGATGCACCGCTATCAAGGAGTTTTTGGTGGGACTACCACCATGTTTGGAGCTTTAGAGTTGGTAATGACCTCTAAACTCTCATTTTATTCATGCTTGTTCATTCATGATATTTTTAGCATGACCATGTTTTAATTGTTTATGTGCTTCATGTGGTAAAAACATGCTTAGATGTAGCTTTTATCAAAACTTGTATTATACATGTACAAATAGTGAGTTACACGTGATTTATATATGTTTGCACTTCATGCTCATTTGTACCCACTATATGCACATGTATAGACTAGTTTTGATGATTCTCTCATTTATACATGCTTTGCCAAATTTTATGATTTTACTTTATGTATATGTATTTTTAATTCAAATCTAATAAATATACATGTATACCCGTGAGTCTCTTGCCTTCATGCAAATACATTTGATAGACTCTTTTATGTTTGGGATATGTATGTGTATTGTTAGTTTTAGATAAATCATACATATATCATGAAGATTAGTGTTTTAATGAAAAATGATTTTTCATATTCTTTTGCTAAAAATGTGACTTATGATCTGTTTTGAGCCTTAATGACTATTTTCATGAAAATACTATATACATGATTCTTGTACACTCATACTTCATTTATTTTGTCATGACTTTGATTCATGAACATATTTTTGAGCTTCATAGATCAAGTGTCAATTCTTGTATTTGGTATGATTCATGAAATACATATGCTTTGATTTCATGTTTTGAAGGATTTTAACTAGTTTTTCAAAAATTATTTTAACTAGTTATTGTTCTTCATTTGGTAGTGATTTTCAATGCTAAAATATTTTCAAATCTATTTTTGAAAACTCTACCCTTTATGGGCGGATGGCTGGGCGAGTATGCCTTGTAAGCCTTATTGAATATCTTTTATCTTGAGCATGTGAAGGGTGGTAAATTATAAGTCATATACATGATTTACATTGTTATTTTCAATTGGTATCATTGAATCGTTTCAATTGGTATCAATTTGACTCTATTTTCATATATACTCATATTTTATTTCTTATATATGTATGTATAAATTTCATTTGGTATACTCATTTTTCATACATATATTGTTGGCCCAAAGGCCCATCACTCTAGTTTTGATGATGATCAACTCATGTAGTTATGTTTACTAATGATCTTGTGTTTAATTAGTGACAGATTTATGATCAAGATCTTAGTAGGTGTAGAGCTTCAACAAAGGATTTAAAGTCAAGTTTTGGAGCTATCACCAGTTGATTCACGAGCCTATGCATCAAGACCACATCAAGAGTTAAGCTCGTTGGATCGTGTGTGGACCAAGTCAAGAAGATGAGAAGACTTCAAGGGAAGACTTCAAGATCAAGACTTGTGTCTAGGTTTGTTTTTATAAGATTTTGTTTTAGTTAAAATGTAAAGGATAGAATAGTTGGTGGATTGCTCAAGTTCATATTACACACACACACTTGATAGTTTTGTTTTACAAAAGATTTTTCATTTTGGAAAAATACAAGTTTGATTTTTGGTATTTCTCATATACTTATCTTTAAACCAAAACCAAGTTTAGAGCTTTATGACAAAAACATAGATATTTCATTATGATTGTGTAGTGGATCATATCCATACACACTATACTTTAAAAGTATATCTTGTTTTTGTATTTGATGAAGATTTGGAAAAACATGTTTTGGAAAAATATTGTTTTGGAAAGACAGTTTTTATCATGAGCCAAATATTTTCATATTACAAAAATAGTCCAATCTTTTATAACATGCCTTGATTTTGTGCAAGCATGTTTGTATATCAAAGTATATTGGTTAAACTATTTTTGTAGATTTTTAAGTATTTTATGGGATTTTATTTGAGCCAAAAAGACTAACTTTTTAATCCCAGAAAACTGTTTCAGGCTTCAGATAAGTCAACTAGTAGCCTTTATAAGTCGACTAATCCTGAAGTCGGCCGACCGGACCGGTCGACCGACGTGCACAAACGTGCACGCCTTTGTGTACTGGAGGACGGCCGACCGTGCCGGTCGACCGCTCCAGAGAGCAAAGCTCTCTGGAAAGTTCGGCTGACCGTACGGGTCGACCGACAGAGAGTTAGACTCTCAGCTCCAGTGGGTCGGTCGACCCAGGCGGTCGACCATGGCTCCAACGGTCTGAATTCTGACCGTTGGCGGTCGACCGCACCGGTCGACCGGCAGCTCTGACAGAGCCCCAACGGCTAGTTTTCCAGACTCTATATAAAGGGTCATTTGGGGGCTGTTTTCAACAAGATTTGGAGAAGTTTTTAGAGCCAGTTTTTCCCACTCTTTTAGAAGTTTTTCTCCACAAAATAGAGAGCAAATATTTCCTATCTAAAGGAAAGTTTTTACCAAGAGTGTTAAAAGAGATTTCTTGAGTTTTCCTCCACCACTCTCATCCTTGTTTTTCTCACACCACACTTGAGCTATCCATTGATTATTCATCCTATAGGTGTGTTATAGTGAGATTGTTTTTAGCTGATCAAAGTGTGGTGATCACCAAAGACTTCATTTGTTCTTTGAGGAGACGGGCAAGTGTGCTCGTGGTTTGTTTAGGGTTCGGGTGCGAACTCTTCGTGTTTGAGGTGCGGCCTCGGTGAGCTAGTGAGCTTGCGTGTGTACGGGACTAGGGAGTCCGAGGGCTTATAGGTGTTGCGGCACCGAGGAGAGATCCATTGGGATCTTGCATAGTGGAAATCCTTCGTGTGTCGAAGGCGGGGATGTAGAGCAAATGTGCTCGAACCTCGAAACATACCCTTTTGTTTGCGATTGCTCACTCTCTCTCTCTCTCTCTTTGTCTCTTTTATATCTTGCATTCAATTATTGTCTTTACATTTACATGCTTGATATATTGTGCTCATATTGATATATTGCTTGGGATTATTTGCAAACACTTGTATTCAACCAAGAGAGCCAACGCGGTACCTCAACCCATTCAAGGGGAATCTAGAGGAGTTTGTCCAGAGCCCTTCACGGGGAATTCGGCAACACTCTTTGTTTATACGTGGTGTTTAGTGTAAAAGATTTAATTAGGTCATAATTGTCTTTAGCTTCCGCATTATTTGCATTATTAGGCATTAAGTGACCATTAGATTAGCCATCACCTATTCACCCCCCTCTAGGTGAACCTTCAATTGGTATCAGAGCTTGGTACTCTGATTTGGTCTAACAACCTAAAGTTAAAGATCCTCATTTTAGGCTAATCACAATATTTGTACACACACCATGGACTTCATGTCACCACCCATGTTTGACATTGTTAACATCCATATATGAAAGGTGAAGATGTCCTTGTACCTCAAAGCCTTAGGTTTTCATGTATATCTTGCCACTACTAATAATGCATATTGTTTAGATGGTAAGAATTTTGAGGCTAATGCAAAAGCCCTTTATGCTCTTAAATGTACCCTAAATGATGAATATCTTTTTAGGGTTTCTAATGTTGATTCGGCTTTTGTAGTTTGGAACACCCTCCTCTCCCTTGGTGAAAAAGATCAATACTATAGCGATTCGGACGTTGGAAGCGACACCTCCAACGTGTGCTATATGGTCCGAAGGGATAACCCCCTTGAGGTAAACTCCGAATCCGATGATGAAGACATGTCATATGATGAGCTTACTACCTTTTGTCATCTTGTGCTTGAAAAATATGACATGCTTAAAAAGAAGAATAATAATTTAAAAAAGAACATTGCTTGCATGCATGTAGAACATGATACATTTAGATCTAACATTGCATGTTTAGAAAAAGATAACAAAAATTTGAAAAAGAATTTTGATGCCATGGTTGATGAAAAAGATTCTTTAGAAAATAAAATGGCATGCTTAGAAAAAGAAAATGAGGTTTTGAAAAATGAAAATGTTTTCTTGATGTCTAAATTGAATGATTTATGTGAAGGAAACACTATTTTGAAAGATAAAATTATTTTGGTGGAAACTCAAAAGGAAATTGTTTTAAAAGAAAACAACTCTTTGAAGAAGAAAATTTTTGAAAAAGAAAAGGAAAAAGAAAATGTTTCTAAAAAGAAGAAAAATGATTTTATTTCTCACTACTCTTTACATGCTACCATTGATGATAGTGAGATTAAGAATTTGAAAAATAAAATAGATAGTTTGAGTTCAATTTTGAACTCGTGTGCATTTAACCATACTAGATTGGAGTCCTTATTTGGAAAGAAACAAACTCCTCATGTTCATGCACATCACTCTCATCATGCATTTGCTTATGTTGCACAACACGATCACAAACATTCACATAAGCATCCTAAGGTGTACAAATGTACACATTGTGGCCGCAAAGGCCATTTAGCAAAATTTTGTTATGATAATATTAATTCTCTAAATTTTGCTAATTATAAAAATGTTTGGGTTCCTTACAAGACTAACCTCAAAGGACCCAAGAAAATATGGGTACCAAAACCCCCACCATTTGCTTTTGATGTAGGTGAGGGCTCTCACAAAACGTGAGAGGATCGGTGCCTTGATGGTGGGTGCAATTGAACTAAAAGGACACATATTTGGAGCACCGCTATCAAGGAGGTTTGGTGGGACAACCACCATGTTTGGAGCTTTGGAGTTGGTAACAATCTCTAAACTCCTATTTTATTTATTTACATGCTTATTCATTTGATATCATATAGCATGTTCATGTTTTATGTATCTTTATGCTTCATGTGGTAATAACATGCTTAAATGTAGATTTTATCAAAACTTGGATTTATACATGTACAAGTAGTGAGCCACATTTGATTCATATACGTTTGCACTTCATTGTTCACTTGTACTCACTATATGCACATAGCCTAGTTTTGATGATTCTTCCATTTATACTTGTTTTGCCAATTTTTATGTTTTACTTCATGTATATGTATCTTTTATTCAAATCTAATAAATATACATGTATATCCATTTTGAGTCTCTTGCCTTCATGCAAATACTATTAATAGACTCGTTTTATGTTTGGGATATGTATGTGTATTGTTAGAATTGGATAAATCATACATATACCTAGAAGTGTGCTTTGTTTTAATGAAAAATAATTTCTCATGTTTTTGTTTTGTTAAAATGTGACTTATGATCTTTTTGAGCTTCAATGTCTATTTTCATGAAAATGCTATTTACATAACCTTTGAACACTCATCTTTTACTTTTCAAGATAATTTTGAGCTTTATGGACTATGAGTGCTTGAACTTTTATGTATTTAGTATGATTCATGAAATATATATGCTTTGATTTCATGTTTTGAAGGATCTTTAACTAGTTTTTTCAAAAATTATTTTAACTAGTTATTGTTCCTCATTTGGTAGTGATTTTCAATGCTAAAATATTTTCAAATCTATTTTTGAAAACCCCTACCATCTATGGGCGGATGGATGGGCGTGTATGCCTTGTAAGCTTAATTGACAAATCTTTTACCTTGTGCATATCAAGGGATGGTAGGTTTTGAGTTATATACATGATTTACATTGTTATTTTCAATTGGTATCATTGGATCTTTTCAATTGGTATCTAAATTGAAATTTTTGTATATACTCATATTTTGTTTATATATATGTATGCTTTCAATGACAATCTCTATTATCATACATATATATGATATTTTAGTGCTTACTTTACAATTGGTATTCATATTTAAAAGCACAATGTTTATGAAAAATAAAAAAAAAATGATCATTATTTTAAATTGGTATCAATATGCTTCAATTTCAAAAATGTTATAAATTTCAATTGGTATCAACATGTTTTTACAATAATGATTATTTACATTTGGTATCTTAAAAAATCGATTGTTTTACAAGAGCTCTGATACCTTTAAAATTTTGTTATATGATATCTTAAATTTGGTTTACTAAGATATCTCAAAATTTGTTTTATTAAGAAAATTTTTAAAGTTTGAAAGTTCAAAGTTTTTGATTTGTATTGCCTATATGCAAGGAGAGCTTAACATCTCTTCTACATATAGATTCATGTTGAGTGTATTGTATATTGAGGAGCTTGACAACTCTTCTTTATGTGATACACGTGTGTAGGGGGAGCTTCACATCTCCTCTTATGCATTACATATTACACGTTATGTGAATTAGGGCTTGTCATCCCTCTTTCATGTAATGTATATGTGTAGGGAAGCTAACTTAGCGTCTTCCTCTTCATGAATGTATATCGCATATAACCTATTATTGATTGTTTTGCTTTAACCCTTTTTTAATCTCTTTGTTTATGACAAAAAGGGGGAGAAAAATTTGATGATTTTGTTTTTACCCCTTTGTTGATGATTGACAAAAAGGGGAGAAGAATTTGAGGTTTATATGTTGAGTAATATTTATGTTTATGCATATATGTTTTGTTTGTTTTGCAATTAGGAGCAAAAGATTTGATTTGTTTTATCTCCATTTGCATGCATGTCTATGAGCTTTACTGCATATCTATTCATTTATTTGTTATGCATGAGTTAAGGGGGAGCTTCTTTGAAGCTTTACTTTAATCCATGCATATATAACTTCATGAGTTTTGTCATCATCAAAAAGGGGGAGATTGTTGGCCCAAAGGCCCATCACTCTAGTTTTGATGATGATCAACTCATGTAGTTATGTTTACTAATGATCTTGTATTTAATTAGTGACAGATTTATGATCAAGATCTTAGTAGGTGTGGAGCTTCAACAAAGGATTTAAAGTCAAGTTTTGGAGCTAGCACCAGTTGATTCACGAGCCTATGCATCAAGACCACATCAAGAGTTGAGCTCGTTGGATCGTGTGTGGACCAAGTCAAGAAGATGAGAAGACTTCAAGGGAAGACTTCAAGATCAAGACTTGTGTCTAGGTTTGTTTTTATAAGATTTTGTTTTAGTTAAAATGTAAAGGATAGAATAGTTGGTGGATTGCTCAAGTTCATATTACACACACACTCTTGATAGTTTTGTTTTACAAAAGATTTTTCATTTTGGAAAAATACAAGTTTGATTTTTGGTATTTCTCATATACTTATCTTTAAACCAAAACCAAGTTTAGAGCTTTATGACAAAAACATAGATATTTCATTATGATTGTGTAGTGGATCATATCCATACACACTATGCTTTAAAAGTATATCTTGTTTTTGTATTTGATGAAGATTTGGAAAAACATGTTTTGGAAAAATATTGTTTTGAAAAAACAGTTTTTATCATGAGCCAAAAATTTCCATATTACAAAAATAGTCCAATCTTTTATAACATGCCTTGATTTTGTGCAAGCATGTTTGTATATCAAAGTATATTGGTTAAACTATTTTTGTAGATTTTTAAGTATTTTATGGGATTTTATTTGAGCCAAAAAGACTAACTTTTTAATCCCAGAAAACTGTTTCAGGCTTCGGATAAGTCGACTAGTAGCCTTTATAAGTCGACTAATCCTGAAGTCGGCCGACCGGACCGGTCGACCTACGTGCACAAACGTGTACGCCTTTGTGTACTGGAGGACGGCCGACCGTGCCGGTCGACCGCTCCAGAGAGCAGAGCTCTCTGGAAAGTTCGGCCGACCGTACGGGTCGACCGACAGAGAGTTAGACTCTCAGCTCCAGTGGGTCGGTCGACCAAGGCGGTCGACCGTGGCTCCAACGGTCTGATTTCTGACCGTTGGCGGTCGACCGCACCGGTCGACCGACAGCTCTGACAGAGCCCCAACGGCTAGTTTTCCAGACTTTATATAAAGGGTCATTTGGGGGCTGTTTTCAACAAGATTTGGAGAAGTTTTTAGAGCCAGTTTTTCCCACTCTTTTCAGAAGTTTTTCTCCACAAAATAGAGAGCAAATATTTCCTATCTAAAGGAAAGTTTTTACCAAGAGTGTTAAAAGAGATTTCTTGAGTTTTCCTCCACCACTCTCATCCTTATTTTTCTCACACCACACTTGAGCTATCCATTGATTATTCATCCTATAGGTGTGTTGTAGTGAGATTGCTTTTAGGTGATCAAAGTGTGGTAATCACCAAAGACTTCATTTGTTCTTTGAAGAGACGGGCAAGTGTGCTCGTGGTTTGTTTAGGGTTCGGGTGCGAACTCTTCGTGTTTGAGGTGCGGCCTCGGCGAGCTAGTGAGCTTGCGTGTGTACGGGACTAGGGAGTCCGAGGGCTTGTAGGTGTTGCGGCACCGAGGAGAGATCCATTGGGATCTTGCATAGTGGAAATCCTTCGTGTGTCGAAGGCGGGGATGTAGAGCAAGTGTGCTCGAACCTCGAAACATACCCTTGTGTTTGCGATTGCTCACTCTCTCTCTCTCTTTGTCTCTTTTATATCTTGCATTCAATTATTGTCTTTACATTTACATGCTTGATATATTGTGCTCATATTGATATATTGCTTGGGATTGTTTGCTAACACTTGTATTCAACCAAGAGAGCCAACGCGGCACCTCAACCCATTCAAGGGGAATCTAGAGGAGTTTGTCCAGAGCCCTTCATGGGGAATTCGACAACACTCTTTGGTTATACGTGGTGTTTAGTGTAAAAGATTTAATTAGGTCATAATTGTCTTTAGCTTCCGCATTATTTGCATTATTAGGCATTAAGTGACCATTAGATTAGCCATCACCTATTCACCCCCCTCTAGGTGAACCTTCATATATATGAGTTATTTGTGCTTGAGTTAAAATTTTTACATGTTTAAAGCACAAAGTTGTTTATGTTAAGAAAATAAAAATTTTTAAGAAAATTTCTCAAGACTTGTTTTATTGAGAAAATTCAAAATTTTGTTTTATAAGAAAAATTCAAAATTTTTGATTTGTATTGCCTATATGCAAGGAGAGCTTAACATCTCTTCTACATATAGATTCATGTTGAGTGTATTGTATATTGAGGAGCTTGACAACTCTTCTTTATGTGGTACACGTGTGTAGGGGGAGCTTCACATCTCCTTTTATGCATTACATATTATACGTTATGTGAATTAGGGCTTGTCATCCCTCTTTCATGTAATGTATATGTGTAGGGAAGTTACTTTACCGTCTTCCTCTTCATGAATGTATATCGCATATAACCTTTTATTGACTTATTTATTTACACCCCTTATTGGTCTCTTTGTTTATGACAAAAAGGGGAAGAAAAATTTGATGATTTTGTTTTTACTTTAACCCCTTTGTTGATGATTGACAAAAGGGGGAGAAGTATTTGGTATATATGCATGTTTTTATAAAAGAATTTATGTTTATGCATATATGTTTTGTTTTGCAAATAGGAGAAAAAGATTTTTGTGATTTTGTTTTATGCTTGATTAGCATGTTTACTCCTACATTTGCATACATGTTTATGTGCCTCATTGTCATATTTATTATTTATTTGTTATGCATGAGTTAAGGGGGAGCATCTTTGGAGCTTTACCTTAATCCATGCATATATAACTTCATGAGTTTTGTCATCATCAAAATGGGGGAGATTGTTGGCCCAAAGGCCCATCACTCTAGTTTTGATGATGATCAACTCATGTAGTTATTATACTAATGATCTTGTGTTTAATTAGTAATAGATTTGTTATCAAGATCTTAGTAGGTGTGAAGCTTCAACAAAGGATTTAAAGTCAAGTTTTGGAGCTTACACCGGTTTGATTCAAGAGCTTGTGCATAAAGACCACATCAAGTACTCAAGAGGAGTCTAGCTCTATGGATCGTGTTTGGACCAAGTCAAGAAGATGAGAAGGCTTCAAGTGAAGACTTCAAGAAGATGAAGACTTGTATCTAGGTATAAGATTTTTGCTTTTAGATAAAATGTAAAGGATAGAGTAGTTGGTGGATTGCTCAAGTATTATATACACACACACTCTTGATACTTTTGTTTTTACAAAAGATTTTTACTTTGGAAAAATACTTTTTGCTTTTTGGAATTCTCATATGCATGTCTTTTATCCAAAACCAAGTTTAGAGCTTAATGTCAAAAACATAGATATCTTAATTGTGTAGTGGATCATATCCATACACACTATGCTTTAATATATTTAAAATATCTTTTTTTTGTATCATGAAGAAGTTTATGGAAAACAAGTTTTAGAAAAATACAAGTTTTCAATTAAGCCAATATTTCCATATTACTAAAATAGTCCAAAGCTTTTATAACATGCCTTGATTTTATGCAAGTATGTTTGTTTATCAAAGTATATTGATAAAACTATTTTTGTAGATTTTTCAGTATTTTATGGGATTTTATTTCAATCAAAAAGACCAAGTTTTAAATCCCAGTTTTTCTGTTTCAGGCTTCAGCCAGTCGACTAGTCGACTGACCAAGTCGACTAGGGCTGAAGTCGGTCGACCGACCCGGTCGACCGACGTACACAGACGTGCACGCCAGTTCTGTAGGATGGCCGGCCGACCGAGTCGGTCGACCGTCCAGAGAGCTCTGCTCTCTGGAAAGGCCCCGGTCGACCGTGCGGTCGACCGGACAGAGAGATTGCTCTCTGTATCCTGGCGCGGTCGACCGCCCGGTCGACCGATGGCTCAAACGGTCTGAAATATGACCGTTGGCCGGCCGACCGGACGGTCGACCGTTAGGCCTGACAGACCCCAACGGCTAGTTTTCCAGTCTCTATAAATTTGGGGTTTGGGCATTGTTTTTCACCAAGATTTTGGAGACTTTTAGAGCCAGTTTTTTCCATTCTTTTCAGAGGTTTTCTCCACATATTTGAGAGCAAATATTTCCTATCAAAAGAGAAGATTTTATCAAGAGGGTTAAAAGTGATTTCCTTGATTTTTTTCTCCACCATCTCTTTCCTTGTTTTCTCACAATCACTTGAGCTATCCATTGCCT
Organism: Agave tequilana; assembly: GCA_038442645.1. NCBI lineage: Eukaryota > Viridiplantae > Streptophyta > Magnoliopsida > Asparagales > Asparagaceae > Agave > Agave tequilana. The sequence goes on along the minus strand of JAVJIF010007262.1, from coordinate 39,040 downwards.
TATCTATCCATAGGATTGTGTTGTGAGAGTTTTTATTGGTGATCAAAGTGTTTAGATCACCAAGAGATCTTTTCTTGTTCCTTGAGGAGGCGGACGTGTGTGTCCGCGTTGTTTCGGGTTCGGGTGCGAACTCATTGTTTGAGGGCGGCCTCGGCGAGCCGGTGGGCTTGCGTGTGTACGGCTAGAGAGTCTGAGAGCTTGTAGGTGTTGCGGCACCGGTGATCTATTGGGATCGAGTATAGTGGAAATCCTTTGTGTCGAAGGCGGGGATGTAGAGCAAGTGTGCTCGAACCTCGAAACAAATCCTTTGTGTTTGCGATTGATCACTCTCTCTCTATCTCCTTTATATCTTGCATACTCTCATTGTCTATCTTTATATGCTTGATATATTCATTTGTGCTCATATTGTTATATACTTGCGTGGGATTGTTTGCTAACACTTGTATTCAACCAAGAGAGCCAACGCGGCACCTCAACCCATTCAAAGGGAATCTAGAGGAGTTTGTCCAGAGCCCTTCACGGGGAATTCGGCAACACTCTTGTGTTATACGTGGTGTTTAGTGTAAGAATTTAGTTTAGGTCATAATAGTTTACACTTCCGCATTATTTGGCATTAAATGATCATTAGATTAGTCATCACCTATTCACCCCCCTCTAGGTGAACTTACAATAATCGCCCTGAAAATTTGAAAACAGTTTGAGTCAATTTGTTTTATATCTGGAAAGTAGCCTCGCCGCGAGGCTAGAAACAGCTTTCGTGAAGCTAGGAATAGCAAGTAGCGCTGACCTCTTGATCCGCTCTGCTAAATGAGGGATACTTTCTTAATTCTTTCCAAATAACTGAAAGATCTCCCCTGATCTTCTTACCCGATTGAGAGAGTCAAAAGATTATGGAAGGCAACTGCCAAATTTGATCTCAATTAGATTTGATCTCACTAGAGATTTAATTGGTCAAAATAACCATAAAAGACCTGCAGCGAAGTCATTGCGTTGAGCTCATGGCAGAGCTGGGAGAAACATCTGGCGAAGTTAAAAGAAAGCTCTTCAGCGGAGCTGGATAACTCTCCTTACCAATTACCCTTTTGCGCAGCTGCATGGGGCTTCGAGCGAAGCTAACTCTCTACGGAGTTAACTGAGCATTTCTATGCGAAGTTGTAAGTTAGCTCACAGCGAGGCTGTGAAGGAGCTTCCTGCGATGCTAAGCAATTTTGGTTTCTCATGCGAGATTAATCTTATGGGCGTGGGACTAAGTGTTAAGCTAACTTAGTGTCCCTGGACCTGCTTGGGCCTTCTCACGAGCTTTTCTTGGCTTACTGTCTGCTTTACTAGATCAGTAGAGTACAAGTTGTTAATACGTCCCTTTGAGATGGGTAAAGAACTGGTCATCTGCTTGTCTACCGCTTGTCATTTATAGATGTCAATAAGTTAGACATTGTTCAGGCCAGTTAGGAATCTCGTCTTTTTTAGAGTCAACACCCTTTTGTAACTGCACTTCGAATTAGTAGCTTCTTTTTCTTTTGATGAATTAACCAAATTTCAAATTTGATTCTTCTTGATAGCTTCCTTCTTTTCTGCTTTATAGATTTCTTTCGTCGAAATTGTTTTTTCAAAATAAGGAGATTCCACGTAAACACAAGTAAAATAATATGGTTAGATGTTGGAAGTGTTTATACCGGGTTTAGAAAATATAACCTGAAACATTTTGTTGTTTGCCATTGTCACTGAAATTACACCCCTTTGTTTCTCTTGTTGTAGACTATGCACTTATCATCATCAAAGATGATGTAAAATCCTCTTTTCATCAACTGGTCCAAACTGATGAGATTTTTGTCAACACTGGCACATATTATGGTAGCTTTTCCTCTCTTTTGTTTCAACGATAACTTTTCTTTTTTTGAACACTTGAACTTGTTTATTATCCTCATCCGCACATAAAACTGTTTAGTTATTTTCTAATTCTATAGACTTACTTTTGTAATATGTCATGTGATTACTATAGCCTCTTCAAATACCATAAACTTTTCTCATTTTCTACTTGAGTAAAAAGAAGTAGAGATTCACCAGAATTATCCTCCTCATTCAAACTATTTGTTAGAAGGTTTACTTAATCTTCGTTCTTGAGCCAACATTTTTCTTCTACATGTTCAAAATTTTACAATTAGTAGATTGTAGAGGTAGTTCTTTTTCTGCCAATAATATTTATCAATGTGACCAATTTTCTTACAGCAAAAACACTCACGACTTTCCTATCTTCCTTGTTCTTTTTCTCCTTGTTCTTTTTCTTGAAAGTTTAACTTTTCATATTCTTTTTTGAAAGATTTTTTCTCAAAATTGCTATTTGGTCCACTTTTTAAGTCTACTCTTAACTGAAGAGTTTGCTCAAGTGAATTTATATTGGATTTATTTATTTTTTTTCACGTATTAATAAAGAACCTGTAACGGATTAACTATTTAAATCTCTACCTTTTCAATCTCCCTGACAATAAAAATCAAACTTCAAATCTAAACTTTTTAAGACTTTTCAACTACCTTTGTTCCCTCAAATTTTCACCAAGTACTCTTGTTTGACTATTGTTATAACTGTTGAGTGAAATTTCTTAATACTCAGAATCTCTCATTGATAAATTCTCAAAATAGCGACAAAGTTTTTAGAATTTCAAAGTAATTATCTTATTTGATCTCTCGAATTCATCCCACAATATTTTTCATGTATTTTTTTGCTTCCTTTCTCTCAATACTTGTGGATAGAGTGTCTCATCCAATGCTTGTTGAATTTAAAAGGGCACATTCACTTCTTTTTTATATTATTTTTTATCTTCATCTTTTGCGCTTGTGTATTGCTTGAATTTTGAACATCATATTCGTTATACCGCTCTCTACAAAATCTTATAAATCTTGTAAGAGGAACAAAGTTTTCGTCTTGAGGCTCCAAAATTGATAATTTTCTCTTTAGAATTTTCAAATTTGTTGAATAAAATTGTTGTTGTTGAAATCTTTCATTACTATCTTTGTTTTTTTGTAACTTTCTTCTTTTCACGCAGTGAATACGAAACAAGCTCTAGTACTATTATTGATTTTTAAAGAAAAACACAAAATTTTATTTGAAGAACGAAAAAATAAAAATATCTTTATTCAAACATTTTCTCAACTACAAAATTCTCACTTTTGTTTATCTCCATTTTATTTTCTTCTTCCTTACAAAATATTGACCATGCCTCTTCTTTTATAATAAAAATAATATAAATCCAACTCCAAATCAAACTCATATTCCTAATTTAATACTAACTTTATTAAAAGAAAATAAGAAATTATTAAACTAATCCTAATGCAATTATGACTCTAAGGCTAAATTTTAGAAACTATAAATATCCTAAATCAATTCAAATTTTGACTTTCCTATTTTCGTGAAGATTTGAACTATGATTTCCAATATAGAGGATCCAAATGCAGTTTAAATTTACCACTCAATTCAATTAAAGAACCAAATTCAATGAATAACCAAATAAAATCAACTCAAATGAAAGATAATTTCCTTGTTGAGTACTAACTTATATGCTTAGTTTTCTTAGGCTATGATTTTGCATTCTTTATAACTTATATGAACTTATATGTTTAAGTAAAAATTGCTAATGAAGTGGCATTTAATTTTTTCTTTTCTTTTCTTTTTTTTTTTTTTCCTTTGTTGAAAGGAGGCAACAATGGCATTTAGTTGTATCATGGCTAAAGAGACAAAAAGTGATCTGATTTGCTTGGACCTATGGGACTATCTCTAACTCTACATATAGTTGTCAAATAAATGTGGCTGGGTTAGAAAGGTATTATTTTTGAAAATAATAAAATGTAAGTTTTTAATATCGCCCAGACAACTACAGGGGAGCAAGTGTACAAACTAATTAGGATAGAATAAAAACCCTTATTATTTGAGTTTGTAGAAACTATACCCTCCTTCAAAAGCAATATGTCAAGAGCTATAATAATTTGGAATTGAAAAATGAGTTGTACTAACATTTTACTTAAATCACTGACCAACTAGAAAAGTAATGTCATTCTACTTTTAGCATGAAAATGTTGTGTGCATTGATAGTTATCTGTAGATTAGGTATTGTGCCCTTTATAGATAAAACTCATGACTCATGCTCTAAATGTAGACAAATAGAGTTAACTCTTCCATTTAGCTCAAGCAAAAATCAGAAAAGATAAAGATCTTCTTCAAATTTATTTCCTCAAAAGTTATTTCCCGAAAAACTGTGAATCTTTCTCATTTATCTCATTTCTCCTCCTTCCCTCCCTCTCAACCTAAATGATTCCCTCTCTAAAAGGAAAAAGAAGGAAAAAAAAACCTCCTTTTCACTCATTTTCTTATCTTGATTGCTTTTTGTATCCCATTATAAATTTAGATATCACAATAGAAAATGATTTCTATATTTCATTTTTTGGCAAAATCTATTTTCATTTATGAAAGTCGACTAAAATCATGCCATGTTTGTGTTGGCCCAAAGGCTATTACTCTAACTTTGATGATGATTAACTCATATAGTTATAGTACTAATTGTTGGCCCAAGGGTGATTCTCCGATTTTTGTTTTAATGATTATAACCGCATGAAGTTATTTGGTACTAATCAAGTTCAAGTGTTTCAGTACTTTTCAAGGTTCAAAAGGACTCAAAGTGTTTCTTTCTCAAAAAGAAGGTTTTAAAGTATCAAAGTTTACTCAAGGACGAGATTCATGTTAGGACAATCAAGATTGACGTTTTGAAGAAGCCTACATGAAAATTACTTGAAGACATGTTGAACCTATGTAAGAAAATAGTTTGTTAAAATAGAATGTAAAATTGATGCTCAAGAAGTCACATACAAAAATATGAGTTTTCAAAATCTAGTTTTCTCATTTTGATATTTAACAAGTTTGGTGTATGATACATCTCTCATATTTTTTTTCCATATTTATATATCCTATTTTCATCATGTATCTCATAGCCTATTATTGCCAAAACATTTTTTAAACCAATAAAAAAGATTTAATAATGAGTTTGATTCCAAAAGCTTTCTGAAAAATGTGTTTTAAGCTTGGCGGTCAACTGGTCGGTCGACCAGACCTCGTGGTTGTTATTGGGTGACTGCCTATGCATGTTCTGTACATTTGTCGGATGACTGATCGATCGATCAGCAAACCTAGTGGTCGACCGGAAGGTCGACCAACTGTCACACCAAGTCTCAGTTTGGATCGGCTGATCGGGCGGTCGACCGATGCCTAACGGCTAGTTCAAAATTTTGAACTACCGGTCGACCGATATTCTAACAGAGCTACAGTAACGGCTAGTTTTTAAAATATGAGTTTTTTAACTTATTCTTCAACGGGTATTTTTCCTCCTTTTGGACTTAATCTCTCTCCTAATGACTTGATAAACTCTTCTAACAGTATTTATCACTCGCCTATATATATAGCTCATTGGGAGAGATTAATCAATCTAGAGTTTTAGAAATATTTTTGAAAAATCAAGTTTATTCAAAGAGAAAATTTCTAGCTTTCAAGTTTCAAGTGCTCTCATTTTCAAATCAATTTCTGCTAGTTTCTGCTTTTAAATTCATTCATTTCAATTGAATTTTCTCTCTCACAAACTTCTTGAGCTTCACTCCTCATTCTATACTTTAGGAAATTTGAAAGGACAGTGTTTGTGACCTCTGTGGTCACCATGAGCTTATTAACCTCATTGGTTTTGTACTATTTCTTGTGTAAAGGATTTAGAGTTGGAGTTGTACAGTCAGATCTTATAACGCCCCGATCCTACGAGTATAGAGACGTTACTGCGACGTATATACGTAGGTCAGAAATACCCTCACGTATATATGCTAAGCATCAGTATAAGTAAGAATCAGAGTACGAAAGCAAGTGGTGCATTATACATTCCAACATATGAGTACAGTTACAAAGTTATCACCAGATGTGACAAATAATACAAGAATATTACATCACCGATAGGCGCAAATGCGAGAATACAAGGAGATATACAAGCATGAACAGTACAAGTGGTGCTCACGAGTTTACAGAAGGAAAACTCGAAGGACGCGCAAGGGGCCTGGAAGGATAGGGCTCTGGACGGTCTGCCAGAAATCCACGCTACCGCTGCACTTCTCAGGTCAGCAACTGGAAAAATCCACATGATGCAAGCTCTGAGACCTGGATATGAAGATCCAAAAGAATCAGAACTCCCCAGCGAGTGGTGATGCGAATGTCAAGTGGCGTGCATAGATAAGCACACGTGTATCGATAAATCTGAATCATAAACAAGCATTGAAAACCGTATCGTGAGCACAAGCATACAAAGCAAGTAGATATATAGCAAGTGATATCAAGTAGGGATTACTCATGGTATGATTAGATAAGAGCAAGAGACTGATAGAATGAAACACAAGTGATAAAACAGGATATAAGCAGCTATAATATCATAATGATCATAAAACCGAAAATTCGAAGTAAAACCCGATGGAAGCAAACATGGCAAAGCATACAACGGATCCATCATTGGCATCTTTATTATTATTATTACTCTTCTTACTCAGATGTCTAGATATGTGAACTAGCGTCCTAGCACACATATATCCACATCTGAGTAAAGGAAAGTTGTAATTGAAAACCAACGGGGGTATCAACGAATAATTGTTACAGTGGGTCTTGTACATGCCCGGACCACGGTCCAGGGCGTTCCATTGCTTATGTATGGAACCAGCCGCAAGGCCTACAGGAGGGTCTTATAGAATGCCCTTTTCAAGATGGTACCAGGAAGGAGGAGCTAACACTCCTCTAGGTCGTCTGGAGGCCCACAGGTCAGACCGGAAGTTTTAGTTGCACAACATACCTAGTACCACTGTAAACACGAACATATATTGATAGCCGCAAGTTTTCCCCGAGCCGATGTAAGTTGTCCCATTTTACGATTTATTAGATAATTATCAGATTCTGAGAATGAGCAGGATCAAGATAGGAATGTCAGGAATACATGTGTATCAGGAGTTCAGTTTGTACGATAATATATCAAGTTGTAAGCAAGATGTCAGGTCATCATTCTCGTTATCGTGATAATTATAAGAGTCAAGTGTGTCATGCCGGATATCAAGTGATAGCATTACAGGAGGGTGATATTAGGGAGATGATAAGTAATAGCATGGTATATGCAAGCACATCAAGTATAAGCATGTCAGGCAATATAGGAAAACTTTAATGATATATAAGATAGGTACGAATACTGAAAAACCATGCAGTTTCAGGAAAAACAGCATTGATAAGATTTCAATCTCTTCACAACCATTAATAGAAAAATTAATTGAGTGGAAAGCAGGTAATTAGCGAGCAAACGACATCCAAGCGGAGCTAAGCAAGCTGGAGGTATGGACAAAACAGTGTTTAACACTAGAGTGTCTGGCGAGGTTACCAAGATAACTCGGCTTAAAATGCGAGTAGAAAATCCTGCAGCATCTCACTTAGACAAATCTAGTGAGCGCTAAGCATGCCTGCCAGGCAGAGCTGAAAGACCTGACGATCCAAGTGCACTTCTCTTTCGACTTAGTGGGCGAGAGGCCGGAGGCTAAAGTACGCTCGGGGTCTAAGCGCACTCTCGGTAACTACCACAAAACCCATAAGGGTACTAGCCTAGAACCATTGGATAGCTATCCCGGGAGTGGGCAGAAACCCAGAGTCGGTACAAGAGTACCTGCGATGTTAGTATCACGCAAGCATACATACAAGCGTGATAATATCTACACTACCGTGGAGTGAAGAAGCCCGGAGGCTAATATGGCCCGGAGGCCAAGTAGAAAGCTCGAAAGCTGAAAGGGCCCAAAGGCCAAGTATGGAGCCCGGAGGTTAACGATCACGAAGGGTCGGCCACGCATAGTATAAAGCAGTAGAGAGAGTACATCACAGGCATGGTACATATGCAAGAATTAAACTATCCTAATACAAGCAGTCATCACAGAGCAATACATGTCCAGTCATTGGCACTTGGACACATACAAATACAGGGACACAGCCTAATACAAAATACATATAAATTTATAATAAATAACATGTCGACCCGACAAAGCGGGGAAACCTAAATAAAGGCGAGGACACTCGCCTAAATCTCCGAAAAGCCAAAAACTCATAAATCCTTGGAACTTGCGCACGCATCACAAATATAATAAATAAATACATATATATAATTATTTTAGAGAGAGAAAGAGAAGAGAAGAGAGAAGAGAGAGAAAGATAGAGGTAGAGAGAAAGTCTAGAGAGAAAGGGAGATTTAGAGAGAGAAAATGTAGAGAGAGAAAGGAGGAGTTAGAGAGAAAAAGAGAAACTGAGGAGAGAAAGAGAAATAGTAGAGAGAGTGAGAGAAATTGTAGAGAGAGTAGAGAGAGGAAGAGAAAGAGAGAAAGAGAGTGAGAAAAGGGGGGTTGTTGCCCCCCTCAGTTGCCCACGGCCAGGCCAGGGTCGACGCCTGCGGCCTTCTGGTGGCTACCGGCCAGGGATGGCTGCGCCGGCCATCCCAGGGAGAAGAGAGGAGGGAAAAGGGGAAAGAGAGAAGTAAGAGAGAGACTTAGAAAGTGAAAAGAGAGAGGGGGGGCTGCCCCCTCCTCAGCTCACGCACAGGGGGTCGGGGGTCCCCTGGCCGTGCACAGCCACAGGCGATGCGCCGGCGCCTCCCAGGTCCGGGGTGGCGCTGGCCACCCCAAAGAAGAGAGGGGAAAAGGGGGGGTTTTGGGTCTGGAGGTGGAGAAGAGATGTGGTGGTAGAGGAGATAGTGATTTTGGTGGTGATTTGAGGTGGTGGAGAAATTGAAGGAGATGGGAGGAGGAGGAGTATGGTGTTGTGGGGTGGAGTTGGAGAGGAGAAGATGATGGTGATGGTGGTTAATTTGAAGAAGAAGAAGAAGAGGAAGAAGAAGAAGAAGAAGAAGGTGGAGATGGTGGTGTTGATGTTGATCTTGGAGATGGTGGAGAGGGAAGGAGATGGGGGGAGAAGATGGCCGGAGTTGGGGTTCTTCGCCGTCGTTGGTGGCCGGAGGCGCCGGAGTTGGGCCCGGTTTGGGCGTCGGCCACAAATGGAGAAGAAGAAGAAGAAGAGAAAGGAGAAGAAGAGAAGAAGGAAAGAAAGAAAAAGAAAAGAAAAAGAAAAGGAGAGTGATGGATGGAGAGATGTGATAGATGGGAGAGGGATTAAATGAAGGGGGCGCGGGCGGTTGGTGAAGTCGGTGGGGAAAGAAAAAGAAAGAAAGAAAGAAAAGGTAAGATTCTAAAAATAATAATATTATAATAAGGTCGGAAAATATCGACTGGTCCAGAAAAATCCCTAAAATCCCCAGAGGTAGAAAACATCATCCTGAAGAATAATATGAAATCAGTTTTCAGAAATAAAATCTAGTTTTCAAATTAAAAATCCTAAAGTTAACCATCGATACCGGTCTACACCGGTCGGCCGGATTTTGATAAATTGTGAAAAATCTAAGAAAATGTATTTAAGAAGAAAATATGATTGAAGAAATGTGAAAACATAATTTAGAAATTCAATTTCGATTGTAAACCAAAAATCCTGGAATCAACCAGCAATACTGGCCGACACCAATTCCGGTGAAATTTTGATAAATTCAAAAATTCTCAGAAAAAGTATTTAGATACAAAATATGATTTTAAGAAATAATGTAAAAAGTCATTTCTAATAATTCTACTCCATTTGTAAATTAAAAATCCGGAAATCGATCAGCGGCACTGGTCGACACCGGTTTTGAAGATTTCCAATTTAATTTTGGAAAATTCCAAAAAATCATAAAAAATCTAAATATTGGAAAATGATGTTTGAAACTGAAATCGGTCAAATCTGAATACCAGAAAGACCAAATCGAGTAATACCCTAGGATCGGGTCCCCGGTTCAAACTAGGGCTGACTTCAAGTCCACGAATCCGGATCTAAGGCAAAACGATCATATAAATAATTTATAATATAAAACAAATACAAGAAGTAAATGATAGAAAAATCTAAATATGCAACTAAGTATGTATTCCGGGAGCGGGGTGTTACATTCTATCAAGATATGAATCACTGTAGGTAGGGCTCCCAAGTCAACTGAACAATAACTGGAATATAGACATCTTCTGCACTTCCTACTGTGTAAATCTTCGATTGATGTTGAATAATACTAACCTGATAACATAGGCAATAGAATTCCCGCTGTACTGCATACTTAATAGCTCTCTGAGAATAAGCCAGAATACTAAAGATAAAGGAAATCCTGATAATTCTATGCATAATAAAAGGACCGATAATTAAGAATTCTGAATACCTGGCGTCGATTATTCTGAAAGATATAGCCAAGAATATAGAATACCCTTAGAGAATCCCGACTACTGACTTCTGAAAGATACCCGTTCGCAAATCCATTCTGAGAATACCTGAACTTCATAGAGTTGGCCGAAGAGATCATATAATAGATTCATTCAGAACTAGCCGCTACCTCTCTGGTCTATCCATATCTTAAGTTGGTATAAAGGCTACGAAAAACCAAAACAGTGGAAAGATGAAAGGGATTAGGAATCAAAGGAAGGATGATCAAGACAGAATAGATAACTCTGTACTTGTAGTTGGACTGTATAACTGATTGGTAGCGAAAAGTGCATTTTTATCATGACATTTACCATCACATGTTCATATTTATTCATATAATTCTGCACATTTACTAATATTTTTGATTTATTGTGTGCAGGCCTTGAGTTCTTATTTTAATAATAAATAAAGCCTAAAAGAAGCCCAAAGCCCATATTCAAGCCCAAGTGCAAAAGTGCAAATATCAATTGTCAAAAGTGCAAATACACAAGGGCCAAAGTTGCAAATATTAAAGAAGAGGGAAGGATAGACTTCTATTCAACCCTAAACACTTGCGGGATGAGGATAAAAGTAAAAAGAAGAGAAGGAAATCGTGGAAAAGATTTGGGATCTAGGTAACTTGCTTTCCAAGTTATATCCAAATCCAAAGATGAAGAGCCGAGATTCAACTTCCAGAAGAAAACGCCCAGATGGAAGGACCAGGGGAGGCCACGCGCGAAAGCGCGTGGCCAGCCGCCGCCACTAGGCCGCGGAAACGCGGCCCAAGCCGCGTTTCCCGCGGCAATTCAGTCTTATCTGACTACGGGTTTTTGTGGGAGAGTTGTGTTGGGACTCTACTACCTTCTGCACTTATAAATACCCCTGCAGAGTAACGGTCTAGAGGAAAAGCCAGAGGGTCAAATCTAGGGTTTTAGGTTTTCTTCTAGTTTAGATTTTCTTTTCTCTTTTGTAATTTCTATTTTTCCTTTTTGTAAACTGAGAGGAGATGATGTTCTAATGGAGGAAGGAGATCTACTTGTACTGAGGGTGACAATCGGTGTAAGTTTTGATTTTCCGCCATTGTTAAATAAATCGAATCGAGGTTCGTTCTTTTATGTTCTTTTATTCTTGTTGATTCTTGTGTATCTCAGTTTTTGTTTTCTTCTATTGTTATTTCTCTCTAATGTTTTGTGAACCGTGAGATCTGATTGCTTCGAGACTGCCTAGCCAAAGAAGAGCACTTGATGGCCTATGGAGATGAACAATCCTTCTTTAGATTGTCTTTTCTTTCATAGCGTAGGTAGTGAAGGTGAACGATCCTATACGCCATACTTGCACGCCTTCCAAGACAGGATAAGTCGTCGCGAACAGATCAAAGGTAAGCAAGGTAGAAGAGGTTTGTACGTGCTATAGTTTCTTTCTTTTTATTTCTTTAGTTTAGATCTAACACTACCTTATTCTCAATTTCTTTTCTTCACTTCCATTGTAAATATCACTTCTTCTTCTCCATCTTCTTTCTTTCTAACTTAACATTAAAATAATAAAAACTTTAGAGATAACTTTTTGACAAAGCTTCCATCGCTAGTCCCTCCCTGAGGATCACGACCCGCATAGCCACTGCTACCGCGGATTCGAATTGAGAACCTTGCACAACTTGTTCTAAATCTAATATTATTTATTTTGTGTGCAGGTAAAATCTCAATCAAATTTTGGCGCCGTTGCCGGGGAGGGACGGTAAGTTTTTCTCTAAAAATAAAATTTTTTTAACTAATTCTTTTATTCTTTCTGTTTGCAGGTTTGGAGAACAGGGAAACTGACAGCAGAAGTGGACATATAGCAACTCTGTGCCTCTGCCCTCGAAGGCAGAGCACAAGAGCCTACTTCAGAGCCGCGGAAACGCGGCAATTGCCGCGAAACCGCGGCCTGAGTAGTTCCCTACTGATCCATCTTTTTGTAGGTTGCTGCAAATTATAATATCTGTCTACTGCTCTGTTAAACTTTGTTCTGTGATAACCCTGCCTACTGCTAATTAATCAACAGTAAAATACTTATTGTTAAAGATAAAATTGATTAGACGTTTGCATATTAGGCACGTGTCTTTTCAATTCCTTTATTTTTACTGTTGAAGAGTGCTGGAGCAAGGTACGTTCGCATTGCATGTAGAATAGGACTCATCTCTTGGTTGATGCTTTGAGTGAATCTTATTTACATATTTTGTACACTTGCACAAATTTATTTTAAGGGCATAACCCATTAACAAGATAAGGTGGGGATTTCATCACCCTTCCTTAGCCCAAAAATCATATCCCAAGCACTCACTAACCCAAGCCTAACTTAAAATTAGTAGACGTTGGCCCTAGGGACATCTCGGACTCAATTAGGAAATTATCCTAAGGGGGAACAGTGCTGGAAGTTGACTCCTGCCAAATCAGTGTCTAGGAAGGGGATTGAGGGCCGAAAGCCCGAAGATTGGTGGTTATTTAAGTAAGGAACGTCTTTGACGGAAAACCTCCCACCACTCTTGCCCTGACCTGGCTGATTAATTTGTGGTCAAAGTCTGCACCCTACCTCCCGTGGACAGTCTAACCAGTTAGGAGTCGTCTAGGTCATAGGTCTACCCTAACTTAGGTTAGAATTTTTTCTTTTTTGTTTGTTTATTTGTTTGTTTTCTTTTTCTTTGTTGTGTTGGTGTGATATGGCATATAATAATAATTTTTCCAATTTTAATCCATATTACACACCTAACTATTTTTCAGATATTACCAACCCGGCATATCACAACTTTGACCAACCTAGTGTGCCGGAATGGTCTTATCCGAATGTATATAACCCATGCCCCCCATCTTATGACCATAATTTCCATAACAATTTCAACTCTTCACAGAGTTCATGGGGTTTCGTTTCCCCCGAGTCCAATTTTCAGCCGACTTGTCCTCCGTCTCCACCTTGTCCACAATATTCCCAAGAGTCATACTCAGATCCACCCATTCAGAATAGAATACCATCTATCGGGGAAATGATAAGTATGCATGAGTCCAAGCAACAATTACCATCAATCGCAGACATGATTATGCGTGAGTCCACCGACTCACAACTTCATCAAGATTACACTTCATCCTTTCAAGTCCAATCACAACATGATGTACCTATCAACTATGAAAGGATGCTTGCAGCCATGACTCAGGCTAGATTAGCCCGTGATCATGATATAGATATGATGGTTCAATCTTTACGTTCTCACCGTTCGGCCATTTCTAATATCGCTGACCACTCTCTTAGAGCCGACGAACCAAGTTGCTTTGGACAACAAGATTCTAAGTCAGTGCCACCATGTGAACTTGCCGAAACTCCAAATTTGATAGTTTGGCAAGTTTTTCCTTTTCTGAAATAGATCTTGAGCATGAATACGATCATGAACCCCAACTTGATGATTCAATTTTGCTTCCTGATTCAATAATGACTCCGGTGTCTCCACCTGATTTCACTTTTCCCGAGTCAACATTGGATCCTGTTCCAATTCATCATGAAATTGAATCACCCATTTTTGATGATCATATTGAACTTGACCAATTTTGCAATTTTGAAAGTCCCATGGATAAATTGGCAAGTTCTCACTTTTATGAAATTGAACCCAATGAGATATGTGACCTAGATTCTCAAATCTGTGATCAAGTTAAAATTCCCGAATCATTATTGACTCCTGTTTTGTTACCCGACTTAGGTAATCTTTTAGAGTCAGTCTTGATTCCCACACCTATCATTCCTGAACTTGAATCACCAATATTAAGTCACATTCCATTGTGGGAAGATTATTATGGACTTGAGCTTCAACTTATTGATTTGGACCCACTTCCTGAACCTAACCCGACTCCTGAATCCTTACTTGATTTAAGTTTCTTTCCTGAGTCGATATTCGTTCCCGCACTTATGACGTCCAAGTCAATCATTTCATCTTTTCAACTCCATTTGGGACAAGGCGGTTGACACAATTGACTCTGAAAATAATTATGAAATTTGAAAATTTGATGGGGTGGAAATTTTAAAAAATGATCACACATACATTTTCGTGAGTTATACAAGAAAAATTTTTGGTGGGTTCCTCCATGAAATACTATATTATCTTGATTGGTAGCAACGCTTGGCCCAATTAGACCACCACCGGAACCACCACCTTAAGGTAACTTCTGCCTTCCCTTGTTCTTTTTCATGCATATATGCATTCATTCATACATTGAGGACAATGCATGAGATAAGTGTGGGGGTAGGCTTTACTAACATACTAACATAGTTAGAAACTAACCAAAATTTGCTAAAAAAAATTTAAAAAAAATTAAAAAAAATTGTAAAAAGGACAATATTTTGACTTATCTTTTGAAAGAAATCTAAGTTAATCTTAAGAATTAGGAAAATCATGATTAGGATTTCTAAAAACTTGGTCAAAATAAATAAATTGTTTAAATTTTAGGTATAGGAGGAGAAATTGAATAATTAATTAGTCTTGATTTTTACCTTAATGAAATATGCATACCTAATGTATATCTAGGATTCTAAGACAAAGACCCTTGTGCCTCATAAAAAAAATATTAAAAAAAACTAATTTCACCAATTAAGCTGGATACATGTGCCTCAAGAAGCATAAGTATTCACGCCTAAAGGTGAGTAATAAATAAAATAAAGCCCTTAGTTTTGTGGCCTAGTTCACTCAAATTTGAGTCCGCGGGGTGTTTTCTCACCTGGTGCCCTAAAGCCGACTGGTTTGGAGCCACCGACTTTAAGTTCGCTACATGGGTGGATTAGAAACCCAAAGAAAACTGAGAAATAATATATATATATATATTAACACATCTAATAGTCAATTAGTTAGGTATGAGGGCCTCAAGAAGCCTTGATGCTTACACGAAAGAAAATTAGATGAGTTATACATATTAAAAAAAAGAAAAAAATAAAGAGGCATGAGAGTCCAAGTTAAGGAATTCCTAGTAAAAATTCATAAGGATGCATATGATTTTTGGTAACGAAAAAGACTATACAAACATTCAATTTTGACCCTTACCTAAAAAGGATAACAATTTACTCTATAAAGACTAATTTAAGAATGAATAAAAATGAGGATCCTAAAAACTTATAGATTACTTAGTCTTTTCAAAAGTATTTCAAATATTTCCTTTTTTATGGATTTTGTGGGTGCAATCCGCTGAAAACCCTCACGAGACAACACTCGTCCTCTAGGGTAACCTAGGGGTTTAACGGCTTGTTGCACATGCTAAGTGCAACCGTGATTCCTACGAAAGTGAGTTAGGTTAGATTAATTTTTCTTTTCTTTTTATCTTTGATTTTTACTCGAGGACGAGCAAAAAGATAAGTGTGGGGGTGTGATTGGTAGTGAAAAGTGCATTTTTATCATGACATTTACCATCACATTTTCATATTTATTCATATAATTCTGCACATTTACTAATATTTTATGATTTATTGTGTGCAGGCCTTGAGTTCTTATTTTAATAATAAATAAAGCCTAAAAGAAGCCCAAAAGCCCATATTCAAGCCCAAGTGCAAAAGTGCAAATATCAATTGTCAAAAGTGCAAATACACAAGGGCCAAAGTTGCAAATATTAAAGAAGAGGGAAGGATAGACTTCTATTCAACCCTAAACACTTGCGGGATGAGGATAAAAGCTAAAAGAAGAGAAGGAAATTCGTGGAAAAGATTTGGGATCTAGGTAACTTGCTTCCCAAGTTATATCCAAATCCAAAGATGAAGAGCCGAGATTCAACTTTCAGAAGAAAAGGCCCAGATGGACGGACCAGGGGAGGCCACGAGCGAAAGCGCATGGCCAGCCGCCACCACCAGGCCGCGGAAACGCGGCCCAAGCCGCGTTTCCGTGGCAATTCAGTCTTATCTGACTACGGGTTTTCGTGGGAGAGTTATGAGAGCCTATGCTCTGATACCATCCTGTAACGCCCCGATCCCGCAGGTACAGAGACGTTACTACTGCGACGTATATACGTAGGTCAGAAATACCCTCACGTATATACGCTAAGCATCTGTACAAGTAAGAATCAGAGTACGGAAGCAAGTGGTGCATTATACATTCTAACTATGAGTACAGTTACAAAGTTATCACCAGATGTGACAAATATTATAAGAATATTACATCACCGATAGGCGCAAATGCGAGAATACAAGGAGATATACAAGCATGAACAGTACAAATGGTGCTCACGAGTTTACAGAAGGAAAACTCGAGAGACGCGCAAGGGGGCCTGGAAGGATAGGGCTCTAGACGGTCTGCCGGAGATCCACGCTACCGCTGCACTTCTCAGGTTAACAACTGAAAAAATCCACACGCTGCAAGCTCTGAGACCTGGACATGAGGATCCAGAGGAGTCAGAACTCCCCAGCGAGTGATGATGCGAATGCCAAGTGGCGTGCATAGATAAGCACACGTGTATCGATAAATCCAATCATAAATAAGCATTGAAAACCGTGTCGTGAGCACAAGCATACAGAAGCAAGTAGATATATAGCAAGTGATATCAAGTAGGGATTACTCATGGTATGATTAGATAAGAGTAGGAGAATGATGGAATGAAACACAAGTGATAAAACAGGATGTAAGCAGCTATAATATCATAATGATCATAAATCGAAAATCCGAAGTGAAACTTGATGGAAGCAAACATGACAAAGCATACAACGGATCCATAATTGGCATCTTTTTTTATTATTATTACTCGTCTTATCCAGATGTCTAGATATGTGAACTAGCGTTCCAGCACACATATATCCACATTTGAGTAAAGCAAGGTTGTTATTGGAAACTAATGGGGGTATCAACGAACAATGTTTACAGTGCGTCCTGTACATGCCCGGGACCACGGTCTAGGGCGTTCCATTGCTGGTGTATGGAACCGGCCGCAAGGCCTACGGGAGGGTCTTATAGAATGCCCTTTTCAAGATGGTACCAGGAAGGAGGGAGCCAGTACTCCCCTAGGTCGCCTGGAGGCCCACAGGTCAGACCGAAAGTTTTAGTTGCACAACATAACTAGTACCACTATAAACACGAACATATATTGATAGCCGCAAGTTTCCCCGAGCCGATGTAAGTTGTACCATTTTACGGTTTATTAGATAATTATCAGATTTCGGGAATAAGCAAAAATAAGCCAGGAATGTCAGGAATACATGTGTATCAGGAGTTTAGTTTGTACTATAATATATCAAGTTGTTAGCAAGATGTCAGGTCATCATTCTCGTTATCATGATAATTATAAGAGTCAAGTATGTCATGCCGGATGTCAAGTGATAGCATGACAGGAGGGTGATATTAGGCAGGTGATAAGTAATAGCATGGTATATGCAAGCACATCAAGTATAAGCATGTCAGGCGATATAGGGAAACTGTAATGATATACAAGATAGGTACGAATACCGAAAAATCATGCAATTTAGGAAAAACAGTATTGATAAGATTTCAAACTCTTCACAACCATTGATAGAAGAATTAATTAACTGGAAAGCAGGTAATTAACAAGCAAGCGACATCCAAGCGGAGCTAAGTAAGCTGGAGGTATGAACAGCAAACAGTGTTTAACACTAGAGTGCCTAGCGAGGTTACCAGGACAACTCGGCTTAAAGTGTGAGTAGAAAATCCGGCAGCATCTCACCTAGACGAATCTAGTGGCAAAGCGTTAAGCGCTAAGCATGCCTACCAGGCAGAGCTGAAAGACCTGACGGTCTAAGCGCACTTATCTTTCGAGTTAGTGGGTGAGAGCTCGGAGGTTAAAGTACGCATAGGGTCTAAGCGCACTCTCGGTAACTACCATGAAACCCATAAGGGCACTGACCTAGAACCATTGGATAGCCATCCCGAGAGTGGGAAGAAACCCAGAGTCGGTACAAGAGTACTTGAGATATTAGTACCACGCAAGCATACGTACAAGCGTGATAATATCTACACTACCGTGGAGTGAAGAAGTCCGGAGGCTAATATGGCTCGGAGGCCAAGTAGAAAGCCCGAAAACTGAAAGGGCCCGGAGGCCAAATATGGAGCCCGGAGGTTAACGACCACGAAGGGTCGGCCACACATAGTATAAAGCAGTAGAGAGAGTACATCACAGGCATGGTATATATGCAAGAATTAATTATCCTAATACAAGCAGTCATCACAGAGCAATACTTGTCCAGTCATTGGCACTTGACCACATACAAATACAGGGACACAGCCCAATCAAAATACATATAAATTTATAATAAATAACATGTCGACCCGACGAAGCGCGAAAACTCAAATAAAGGCGAGGACACTCGCCTAAATCTCCAGAAAAGCTGAAAACTCATAAATCCCTGGAACTTCGCACGCGTCACAAATATAATAATAAATACATATATATAATTATTTTAGAGAGAGAAAGAGAATAGAAGAGAAAGAAAGAATTAGAGAGAGAAAGAGTTAGAGAAAAGAGTTTAGAGAGAGAAAATATAGAGAGAAAGGAGGAGTTGGAGAGAGAAAGAAAGATAAACTGAGGAGAGGGAAAGGGAAATAGTAGAGAGAGAGAAATTGTAGAGAGAGAAATTGTAGAGAGAGGAAGAGAAAGAGAGAGAATGGAAAAGATCCCCCCTCAGTTGCCCAAGGCCAGGCCAGGAGGCCTGGCCGTGGCCCTGCCAGTGCCGGCACCGGCGGGCCCTCCGTTGGCCGCCGGCCATCCCAGGGAGAAAGAGAGGGAAAAGGGGAGAGAGAGAATTAGAGAGTGAAAAGAAAGAGGGGAGCTGCTGCCCCCTCTTTAGCTCACGCACAGGGGGCCATGGGACTCCCTGGCCGCGCACACAGCCGCGCCGCGGCGCCCAGGTCCAGGGTGGCGCTGGCCACCCCAAAGAAGAGAGGGGAAAGGGGGGATTTTTGGTTTGGAGGTGGAGAAGAGTTGTGGCGGTGGAGGAGATGGTGATTTTGGTGGTGATTTGAGGTGGTGGTGGAAAAATTGAAGGAGATAGGAGGAGGAGTATGGTGTTGTGGGGTGGAGTTGGAGAGGAGAAAATGGTGGTTATGGTGGTTAATTTAAAGAAGAAGAAGAAGAAGGTGGAGATGGTGGTGTTGATGTTGATCTTGGTGATGGTGGAGAGGAAAGAGATGGGGAGAGAAGATAGCCGGAGTTAGGGGCCTTCTCCGGCGTTGGTGGCCGGGGCGCCAGAGTTGGGCCCGGTTTGGGCGTCGGCCACAAATGGAAAAGAAGAAGAGAAAGAAGGAAAGAAAGAAAAAGAAAAAGAAAAAGAGAGTGATTGATGGAGAGATGTGATGGGTGGGAGAGGGATTAAATGAAGGGGGTGTGGACAGTTGGTGAAGTCGGTGGGAAAGAAAAAGAAAGAAAGAAAGAAAAGGTAAGATTCTAAAAATAAAATATTATAATAAGGTCGGAAAATATCGACTGTTCCAGAAAAATCCCCAAAAATCCCCAGAGGTAGAAAACATCATCCTAAGAAATAATACAAAATTGGTTTTCAGAAATAAAATCTCATTTTCAAATTAAAAATCCTGAAGTCAACCGTTGATACTGATCTACACCGGTTCGGCCGGATTTTGATAAATTCTGAAAATCTCAGAAAATGTATTAAATAAGAAAAATAATTCTAAGAAGAAATGTAGAAGCGAAATTTAGAAATTCAATTCCAATTGTATATCAAAAATACTGGAATCAACCAGCGATACTGGCCGACACCAATTCCGGTGGAATTTTGATAAATTCAGAAAATTCTGAGAAAAAGTATTTAGATACAAAATGTAATTTTAAAAAATAATATAAAAATCCATTTCTAGTAATTCCAGTCCGTTTGTAATTAAAAATCTGGGAATCGATCAGCGGCACTAGTCGACACCCGTTTTGAATATTTCTAATTTAATTCAGAAAAATTTCAGAAAATCATAAAAAATCTAAAATATTATAAAATAATGTTTGAAAATGAAATCGGTCAAATCTGAATACCAAAAGACCAAATCGAAAAATACCTTAGGATCGGGTCTCTGGTTCAGACTAGGGCTGACTCCGAGTCTGCGAATCCGGATCTAAGACAAAAGATCATATAAATAATTCATAATACAAAACAAATACAGAAAGTAAATGATCAAAAAATCTGAATACGCAGCTAAATGCGTATTCCGGGAGCGGGGTGTTACAAATCTTGTGTAGACCGTTGTAGTTCCTTTGTGGAGGCTCTTTTGTGAAAGATGCTTTATGGATAGTGAATTCTTCACACGGTGAAGGCGGAGACATAGAGCGTTGTACTTGAACCTCAAAACAAATCTCTTATGTTTGCAATAGCTTTTTTCTCTTGCTCTTACTCTATTGCTATTGCTTGCACTTGTGTTATTGATTCTCATGTATTTGCTATTCATTACTTGCATCATATTTAACATATTTACTTGTCAGTTTCACTCATTTCAATAAGAAATCAATTAAGCACCTCAACTCCTAATCTAGAGGAATATAGAGGAGAAGTTCTAGAGCCCGTCACGGGGAATATGGCTTCACTTTTTATTTTGAGTTGACTATTTGCATTATTTTTCTTTAATTATTGTATTTTCACATTTGATTAGTATTACACTTATTCACCCCCTCTAGGTGTACTCTCACTACTGATCTTGTGTTATTTAAGTTTTAAATATTTAATCAAGATCTTAGTTGACGTTTAGCTTCAACAAAAATTCAAAGTCAAGTTTTGAAGCTAGCACGTCATAAAGATCATATCAACTACTCAAGAGGAGTCTAGCTTTATAAGAATCGAGTTTGGGGCATGTTTACATGGAGAAGAAGATCTTCAAGAAAACTTAAGTCTAGAGTTTGTACATTTAGATTATTTGTAAAGTATAGACTTGTTTTGATTGCTCAAGCTTGTAATCACCTAGTGCTGGGTGAATTAAGAGATGTGTTAATCAAATGCAGAAATTAAAATTTTTTATACTAATTAAAACTAGCACACAAATAATAACCAAAGAGTGAAGCTAAATTCCCGGTGAAGGGCTCTAAAACTTCTCCTTAAGATTCTTCTTGATTAAGAGTTTAGGAGCTTCAATAGCTCTCTTGGCTTAAACAAGTGTAAGCACATGAAAATATATTAAGCATGTAAGGATATACAAGAAATAAGAGCACGCATGTAATATCTCTAGTTAAAAATACAGTACTACTATTTTTTAAAATACTTATTTTTGCTATACTTATTATTTTACTATTATTATTACTAACTTAATTTAAGACTTATTATTATATACACAATTATTTTGAGATATCATATGATAATTTAGCTTTATATTCTATTATTATTATTTATTAACATATTTGCTTACTAATTATTCTTATTAATAGTAGTTGTTGTTTATTATTATTGTCATTGTAAATGTATTATTAGTATTATTATTTTTATTATTAGTATTATTATTAATAATTAGTATTAATATTAGTAGTTGTTATTATTATTATCATTTCATTATTATTATTTATTATTATTAGTGTCATTATTGTTGTTGTTGTTCTTATTATTGTTATAGTTATTATTTGTATTATTTAATTATATTGATTATTATTATTGCTAGTTTAATTGTTACTATAATGTTATTAATTATGTATTGTTTTGTTTATATGATTATTATTGATATTATTATCATTATTTGTTTTTAAACCCTATCCCCAAATCCAAACCCAAAACCCGTTACCCAATATCCAAACCCACAACCCAATTCTACTCTGATATATATCATTAACCTTGATCATTGAGCTAATCCATATCTCCCACCTCTGTCATCTGCACCTTCACCTCCATCACCACACCTTCGTCTCCACAGACATCGCAGCCACGCACCGCCCATAACCACCCACCACGGCCTCCCTAGCCGCTTGCAACAACCCTGAAAAACACCTAGAGGGGGGTGAATAGGTGTAATTGCTAATCTAAGAAACTCAATGCAAACTAAGTGCGCTAAATGCGGAAGCTATGCAAATTATGCACAAACTAATACAATACAACAAGTGTAGCCGAATTCCCCTTGCGAGGCTCTGGACTAACTCCCCTTGATTCCCCTTGAAATGGGTTGAGATGCTATGTGAAGCTCTTGTTGGATGAGTATAAGTTAGGCACACACACACAAACAATCCAAGCAATATGAAATGCACACAATCAAGCCAAGCATATAATAGATATGACAATAAGAAATGCAAGGCACAACACAAGCATATATGATATGAATGAATCAATGCTCAACACAAGCAAGTATGATATAATGATGAGTATGATGCTTTACACAATTATAAGAGAGAGAGTTAGAGAGACAATGGATCAAAACGCAAACACCAAGATTTGTTTCGAGGTTCGAGCACCTTGCTCTACATCCCCGCCTACACCACCGTGTAGGATTTCCACTATCTCAACTCCCACCGAGGGAACCTCTACCGAAGAGGATTTCTTACAACTCTAGGAGTACCTAACTCCTCTCTCAATACAAAGCCACCGAGGCTACAACAACCACAATCCACAACACCTCTACCGAAGAGGCTCACAACCAACACTATCACCTCACACTTGAGGGATACAACTCAATCACCCGATCACCTCTACCGAAGAGGGATTCACAAATAAAAGGGTGTACAACTTAGAGGTTACAAACAACAACCTCAAAACTCTCTCTTTCTTTCTTTTTCCACAAAACAAAGATCCTAATAGTTTAGGATAGAAGATATAGCTCAAGTGTGGAAAACAAGTGTTTTTGGAAACAAGCAACAAAGAAAAATCCTTGGGAAAATACTTGCAATATGATAGAATTGAAGATCTAAGCAAAATCCCAAAACCCTATTTTTCTTTGATTTTCCAAAAACCCAAAACAAATAAGATGAAATCTTTTTGACTTAAAAACTCTTTTAAAACTCTTTTAACTCTTCAGAAAACTGAAAATTTTTAGCTCAAAAATTCTTGTTCAAAACAATGGAGAAATGGGGTATATATAGCCCCTAGGAAAAACTAGCCGTTAGGCTGATGTGGCAGTCTGACCAACTGCCGGTCGACCGGCCCGGTCGACCGCCAACGGTCAAAAATGTGACCGTTGGGCAGCAGCGGTCGACCCGTTCCGGTCGACCGAAAATTCCGAGAGCAGAGCTCTCAACCCGGTCGACCGGTCCGGTCGACCGTCCACTGTGCCTAACAGACGTGCATGTCTGTGCACATCGGTCGACCGGCCCGGTCGACCGCCCTTGGTGCGGTCGACCGGTCCCGTCGACCGTACTGGCCTGGCAGGCACAGTGCAGAACTGCACAGATACGGGATTTGAAAATAGGTCTTTTCACTTAATAAAAATCCCATAAAATCACAGTAAATCTAAAAAATAGTTTTAATCACAATAAAAACTGTTTTTCTAAAAAATTGTTTTTCTAAAACTTGTTTTATCATTTTACTTTGATAACCAAACTTGTGATAAAAATTTCAAGACATATATCAATCATATCAATTCATTTTTGTGTCTTACCAATTTTATCAAAAACAAAACTTGTATTTTATCAAACTAGAATTTTCCAAAACATGAATAGGATAGTCAAAATAAGTTTGTTTAAAATATTAAGCATGCATGTATAGAATGAAGCAACTATACATATATCAATTTAAACTTGTTTTGATAAACTATTCATGAAACCAAAAACCAAATCATGAAACGTGTGTGTTTTGTGCACTTGAGCATATCAACTAAACTAAGCTTACAAATGGATCTAAAACTCTATCTAAACTAGGATACCTAAGTCTTCTTGACGATCTTCATCTCCAAGTAGACTCGCTCCAAACTCCGTGATTCTCCAAGTGCAAAGGTATGATCTTTAAGCTTTGGCACCGGAATCATCATGAATAGCTTCTAATCATCTTGTTGAAGCTAATCACCAACTAATATCCTGTTAATGATCTGAAACTTAGAAACACAAGAATATTAGTAAACATAACTACATGAGTGTTGATCATCATCAAAACTAGAGTGGAAGGTCATTGGGCCAACAATCTCCCCCTTTTTGATGATGACAAACTCATGGAGTTATATATGCATGATTAAAGATAAGCTTCAAGGAAGCTCCCCTTAACTCATGCATAACAAATGAATAAATAAATATGCAATGAATGTTAAACATGAAACATGCATATGCATAAACAATAAATGGTTCTAGATATCAAATGGAATATTCAAAACAAAATAAGCTCTAGATACCATTACAAAGCAAACTTTATATATCAATTAAACTTAATATTCTTGAGATTAAAACATAATATATGCATATAAAACATAAGCATGCATATAAAACATGTACCAATCATGCATAGAAGTAATTTGAGTTTATATATATGCATGTTAAACTCTCAAATAATTCTCCCCCTTTTTGTCAATCATCAACAAAGGGGTAAACAATCAAAACCATAGATAAAATGAGGGGTAAAAATCTTTCTCCCCCTTTTTGTCAATCAAAACAATGCAAACAATGTTCTCCCCCTTTTTGTCTAAAACAAAAAACAAAATCAATAAGGGTGACTACAAACATGATATCAATTAAAAATATGTCAATGAAGCATCTTGATACCAATAAACAAGAATCATATATGTTATATGCTATATACATTCATGAAGAGGAAGACGCTAAGTTAGCTTCCCTACACATATGCATTACATGAAGAAGGGATGACAAGCCCCAATTCTCATAATACATATTATGTAATGCATAAGAGGAGATGTGAAGCTCCCCCTACACACGTATATCATATAAAGAAGAGTTGTCAAGCTCCTCAATTTATAATATACTCAACATGAATCTATATGTAAGAGAGATGTTAAGCTCTCCTTGCATATAGGAAATACAAATCAAAACTTTGAATATTTTCTTTAAACAAAATTTTGAAAATACCAATTGTAATTAAACATAACAATTACCAATTGTAAAACAACATAACAAATTTTGAATGTCTTAACACAAATTTTGATACCAATTGTAAGAATATATTTCATTTTGAAAATTATTAACAAATTTGATGTTGATATCATATGTTCAAAATAACACTTTTAATCATAAAGAGTGGGAGTACAAATACCAATTGAAATACAAAATCAAATTTTCTCCCCCCTTTATGAAAAACAAACTAAAGACATGCATAGTCTTGATAACAATTTAAAAGTAATCAATTTAATACAAAATTGAAACTCAAGCACTAGCATAAACACAAACATATATATGTATGAAAGATAGATACCAATAGAAATTGATATACTTGGAATTTAAAGCATACGTACATACATAATAAACATATGAGTATACAAAAGGTCAAAATGATACCATTGAAAGAGTTCAATGATACCAATTGACATAACAATAAGTTCAAGTGTATACATCATATTATCTACCACCCAATCATAATTCAAGTTTTAAAGATTTTCAATTTAGGACATACATGAACATGATCTCCCATCCTACCGCCCTTGGATGGTAGGGGTTTTCAAAAATAGATTTGAAAATATAGCTTAGTTTGAAAATCACTACCAAATTGAAGAACATCGCAACTAGTTAAATGGAAAGCTTGTTAACTAGTACGAAATCCTTCAAGCAAGGAATAAAACAAAATTGTTTTTCATAAACATGAAATTCACATCATATCAAACACTCAAGTTCAATTAGGCATAAATAAGACTCATGAAAACAAAACATAAGCAAGCAATAGATGTGAGTGTACAAATAAAATATGAAGATCATAAATATGAAAATTAGGCAATAAGCTCAATTATTCTTTAAAACACGAAAATCATCAAAACTATCTAATCTTCAGGCATATGTATGTCTAATACAAGCTAAAATATATACATATCCAAAACTCAACGAGTCCACTAAATGTATATTCATGAAGGCACGTGGCTCAAAAAGATGTATATATATAAGATTAGTTTTGAACTAGATAGACATATACATGAAGTTAAACATAAATACATGAAACATGAAAAACTAAATTTTCATCACAACAAATTTCATTTCAAGGTATATGTATGAATTGTCAAACATGAAGTATACATACATATCCCTAAACACAATTTGAGTCCATAATAGATATTTGCATGAAAGGCAAATGACTCAAGGGGTATACATGTATATCTTCAAGTTTGGCAAAATACACATATACATGAAGTGAAACACACAATCATAAACAAATCCAAAATGGAATACAATTTGAAATGTATGAATCATCAAAACTAGACTATACTAGCACATCTAATGGGTACAAATATGCATTCAAACCCAAACATATATAGATTTATTTGTAACCCACTCTATGTACAAGTATATAACTAGTCTTAATGAAAACAAACATCTAAACATATATTCAAAACATGAAGCATCAAAACAAATATAAAAGTCATCATGATAAAACTAAAACATGATTACTATGTAAATTCACATGTATTAGATTCATGATGTACATTATAGCTTAAACAAAAGTGAGAACACTAAATATGGGTTCATATAAGCATATGTGTCTCAATACTATACATGTATGTCAAGGATCTAATAAACATGGAATGAACATACTAATCCATAGACAATGAAACATGCTATAAAACATCAAACATGCTATAAGCAATGAAATGGAAAGCATGTAAACAATAAATAGGAGTAAAGGATTGTTACCAAAACCGAAGAAGCAACTCTCCTTGTCTCCAAACATGGTGGTCCTCTCCACCAAACTTCCCTTGAAAGTGATGCATCCATATGATTTCCTTTAAGTCCGGAACGCATCCACTCCAAGGTGCTATCACTCTCACGTCATGTGAGAGCCCACACCTACATCAAAAATAATAGGAGGGGTGGTCTTTGGTACCCATACTCTTTTGGTCCATGGGGGTTAGTCTCATTTCTAACCCAAACAAATTCTTTGTTAAATTAGGAGTATGTAATCTATCATAACAAATTTAGCAAGGTGGCCCTTACGTCCACAATGTGTACATGAGTACACAAGAGCATACATGTGTTGATGGTGTCCGTGAGGAGCATGTGTATGCCGTGGAGGGTGTGCATGCATAGAAGTTGGAACTTGTTTCTTTCGAACCAAGGTTTCCAATCGTGAGTGGTTCATGGCACATTGGCTCATAGTGGAGCCCAAACAATCCATTTTCTTCTTTAACAAATTTATATCATTTTCGAGCATAGAAGAAGTGGAACATGCAATGGGTGATTTAGGTGAAACTACCCTAGCATGGCAAACATGAGAATCAATCTTATTTTGCAAAACAATATTTTTCTCTAAACAACATTCAACTCATTTGAAATAGAAATGATTTTGTTTTTCAAAGCAACATTCTCTTTAAAACAAAATCAACTTTAGAAGACAAATTTTCATTTTTCTTCAAAGAGTTTCACAATCATTTTTAGACTTTAAAAATTTATTTTCTTTTAAAGCAAGTTCCAATTGAGATCTCAATGAATCCCTTTCATTATAGACCTCAACCTTTTCTTGCAAACACAATCAAGTCTAGAATGCAAACACTTATTTTCTTTTTCAATTTCTAGACTTTTCTTTTCAAAATCTTATATTTTTCAATTAACTTTTCACATACTATTGAAAGTTCTTCATTTAGAGCATGGGGATCAACAATATCATTACTAGAAGAACTAGCATCATCATCACTATCTAAGTGGGGTTCCGAATGTACCTCAAGGGATTCATTCCCTTGGACCATATAGCATTGTTGTGGCTCGGATTCTCCACTAGATTCCTCTTCTTGTTGGATTTGGACTTGAAGCTTGGAGGTGTTGGTGGTTGTCAATTTGTTCTACACTACAAAAGCGGAATCAAAGTTAGAAACACATAAAAGATAATCTTTAGATAAAGTGCTTCTAATGGCCTCTAGGGCTTGTGCATTGGCCCCTATATGATTGCTATCACCAAGATAACATCTCTTGGTGGCGGCAAGGAAGACATGCAAACCTAGGGTCTTTAGGTACATGGACATCCTATACTTCCAAACATCAACGTTGGAAGGGTCAAAGCTAGGAGGGGTCATGAAGTCCATGGTAAACTATATATGAATGTGCAACCAAACAAATGCAAATGAGATTAGCAAGCAAATGGATCACTCCTAGGATGTTAAGCCTAAGTATCAGGAGCACTAGCTCTGATACCAATTGAAAAACACCTAGAGGGGGGTGAATAGGTGTAATTGCTAATCTAAGAAACTCAATGCAAACTAAGTGCGCTAAATGCGGAAGCTAATGCAAATTATGCACAAACTAATACAATACAACAAGTGTAGCCGAATTCCCCTTGCGAGGCTCTGGACTAACTCCCCTTGATTCCCCTTGAAATGGGTTGAGGTGCTATGTGAAGCTCTTGTTGGATGAGTATAAGTTAGGCACACACACACAAACAATCCAAGCAATATGAAATGCACACAATCAAGCCAAGCATATAATAGATATGACAATAAGAAATGCAAGGCACAACAACAAAGCATATATGATATTGAATCAATGCTCAACACAAGCAAGTATGATATAATGATGAGTATGATGCTTTACACAATTATAAGAGAGAGAGTTAGAGAGACAATGGATCAAAACGCAAACACCAAGATTTGTTTCGAGGTTCGAGCACCTTGCTCTACATCCCCGCCTACACCACCGTGTAGGATTTCCACTATCTCAACTCCCACCGAGGGAACTCTACCGAAGAGGATTTCTTACAACTCTAGGAGTACCTAACTCCTCTCTCAATACAAAGCCACCGAGGCTACAACAACCACAATCCACAACACCTCTACCGAAGAGGCTCACAACCAACACTATCACCTCACACTTGAGGGATACAACTCAATCACCCGATCACCTCTACCGAAGAGGGATTCACAAATAAAAGGGTGTACAACTTAGAGGTTACAAACAACAACCTCAAAACTCTCTCTTTCTTCTTTTTCCACAAAACAAAGATCCTAATAGTTTAGGATAGAAGATATAGCTCAAGTGTGGAAAACAAGTGTTTTTGGAAACAAGCAACAAAGAAAAATCCTTGGGAAAATACTTGCAATATGATAGAATTGAAGATCTAAGCAAAAATCCCAAAAACTATTTTTCTTTGATTTTCCAAAAACCCAAAAACAAATAAGATGAAATCTTTTTGACTTAAAAACTCTTTAAAAACTCTTTTAAACTCTTCAGAAAACTGAAAATTTTTAGCTCAAAAAATTCTTGTTCAAAACAATGGAGAAATGGGGTATATATAGCCCCTAGGAAAAACTAGCCGTTAGGCTGATGTGGCAGTCTGACCAACTGCCGGTCGAACCGCCCGGTCGACCGCCAACGGTCAAAAATGTGACCGTTGGGCAGCAGCGGTCGACCGGTCGGTCGACCGAAAATTCCCGAGAGCAGAGCTCTCAACCCGGTCGACCGGTCCGGTCGACCGTCCACTGTGCCTAACAGACGTGCATGTCTGTGCACATCGGTCGACCGGCCCGTCGACCGGCCCTTGGTGCGGTCGACCGGTCCGGTCGACCGTACTGGCCTGGCAGGCACAGTGCAGAACTGCACAGATACGGGATTTGAAAATAGGTCTTTTCACTTAATAAAAAATCCCATAAAATCACAGTAAATCTAAAAAATAGTTTTAATCACAATAAAAACTGTTTTTCTAAAAAATTTTTTTCTAAAACTTGTTTTATCATTTTACTTTGATAACCAAACTTGTGATAAAAATTTCAAGACATATATCAATCATATCAATTCATTTTTGTGTCTTGCCATTTTTATCAAAACAAAACTTGTATTTTATCAAACTAGAATTTTCCAAAATATGA
The DNA here is from genome assembly GCA_038442645.1 of Agave tequilana. Lineage (NCBI taxonomy): Eukaryota > Viridiplantae > Streptophyta > Magnoliopsida > Asparagales > Asparagaceae > Agave > Agave tequilana. Next base: position 8,867 of record JAVJIF010007262.1, on the reverse strand, counting down.
ATAGGATAGTCAAAATAAGTTTGTTTAAAATATTAAGCATGCATGTATAGAATGAAGCAACTATACATATATCAATTTAAACTTGTTTTGATAAACTATTCATGAAAACCAAAAACCAAATCATGAAACGTGTGTGTTTTGTGCACTTGAGCATATCAACTAAACTAAGCTTTACAAATGGATCTAAAACTCTATCTAAACTAGGATACCTAAGTCTTCTTGACGATCTTCATCTCCAAGTAGACTCGCTCCAAACTCCGTGATTCTCCAAGTGCAAAGGTATGATCTTTAAGCTTTGGCACCGGAATCATCATGAATAGCTTCTAATCATCTTGTTGAAGCTAATCACCAACTAATATCCTGTTAATGATCTGAAACTTAGAAACACAAGAATATTAGTAAACATAACTACATGAGTGTTGATCATCATCAAAACTAGAGTGGAAGGCCATTGGGCCAACAAACCCCACACCACCACTCGAGCCTCCTCCCCTTGTCGTTGCCTTGTCATTGTTATCTGCAGCCATCCAGCCTCCTCTCAACCTCCCTACCTTCTCTGGCTAAAGACCGGCCACATCCTGGCATGCACACTAGCCCGCAACCATCTCCACGGCAACCCCCCACCACCGGATGACTCAAACCCAATAGCCCCTCTTGTTGCCAACTCCTTCTCCTCTCCATCCTCGTCCGCGCGAGCACCGTCCACAAACTCTGGCACGCCGACCAACCCCATCTCCACCATCACTCGTCAGCTTCGAGCACCACCGCGACTCCGCAACAAGCCTAAGATTAGCCGCACCCGTGAACGAACGCTCCTCCATGACCGATGTGCCTCCACTCTCTCTCCGGCGAGAGCGGCGACAACATCCCATGGCTTGTTGCTCCCTCCATGATCAAGCACTTCCTCTCCCTCCACGACTCCGCAGGCACCTGAGCAGCCCCCGCGCCATCCCTTCCTTATCACAGCCTCGGCGGAGCCAACCGCGTCCTCCGCCATGCCGCCTCGGAGCCATCCATGCCCACGGCCATAGCCTCCTCCATGGTCGTGCTTCTCCCCATAGGCAACACACTCTCCTTCTCTCTCTTTCTATTTTTCTATTTCTTTCTCTCTTCTCTGTGTATGTATGTGTGTAGATCCTCTCTATGAATTATGTGTTGTATAAATGTGATATTGTGTTGTGTATGTATGTTAGGTGTTGGGTGTAGATGTGTGGTGTGTGTGTGTGTGTGTTGTGAACGTATGTGTGTGTTTATGTGTGGGTGTGTGCTTTGTGTATGTATGTGAGTGTGTGTGTGTGTGTACATGTGCATGAAGTATATATGTGTATTTTAATTTCTTCCTGCGTCTATGAATGTGTATGTGCGTGTGCCCAGGTTTCTCTCTCGGTCTGTGTACGTGGCATGTGTACTGTATATTTGTGTGCACGTGTGTGTGCACATGTTCTGTGGGTGGGTGTCTTCCTCCCTCAGTATTTCTCTCTCTCTCTCTCAGTGTATCACTCTCCTCCATGTATTTCTTTTCTCCCTTGTGTTGAGTTGTTCAATTAGACTCATGTTTACAGAAGATTCGAAGTCGTGTTATAGTGCCATGCAAGCCGATTCGAAGACTCGACACGCGAGGTGATTCAAAGATCCAAACTAGTTCATACAGTACAGACCCGATGATGATTCAGACCCAAAACCGCGTCATTTCATGTGAATGTTTGCTTTTTGTGTTGTTATTCATTTATCGTTATTAATGAGTATTTATCTTATTTGGTTATTTTCTTGGTGCATTTTAATATGTCATTTCATGTGAGTGATCGCCTTACTACATTGTATTTTTATCTATCTTGTTATTGGTTAGTTAAATTGTTGGATTTCATTAGTTAGTTATGTTTAAATTCTAGTGTTTAGTTATGATCATAATTGTTATGATTTAGAGTCGGTTCTGATGATTGACTATTTTGATCGGGAGATTGGATTACTTGAATAGTTGATGTTTCAGTCATGTAGTGGATTATGGGACATGGATTATTATACTGATATGAGAGTTTAGATATAGTGTAGATAATGGATCGGATGTAATCTAACATTTAAATGTATATGGATTCAATATTGTATCACTGGACACTATTTCTCTATCATTTCATGTGTAATTGTTTACCATTTCGGATTCAGGACTAGTTGTGATATATCTTAGACTGTGTCTCGACTTGATCTTGAGATTAGTATAGTTGTGTTTATGGATAATGGTACATTTTATGTGTATTATTTATTAGACTTGATATTCTTTTATTTGGTGATGAATCAGATAAGAATTCATATGAATATTGAGGATGGATTAAATATGATGTTGCCTTGTTAGTAGACTAATTTTCCGTGATACTTAGACATGTGTGTGGACTTAGTTAAAGTTGAATTGAAATGGGATTATGTTCTTTACAGATGATCTTGAATAGTGAGATTGATGTAGTTAGATTAATAGTTGTAAGTATTTTCAGATTCACCGATTAATTTCCTGAGTATTAATGATCTTATTGATATTGAATATCAGATGTAGACTATTTTAGATTACATGTTATTTGAGAGTGTTTTATTCTTTATTTGTGATTTCGGTATCCGTTGATTTAGTTGATCTCGAAGATAATCAATAAACTGTGATCGTACATATATTTTATATTCTTTTTATTACACTCCTACATTTATCGTGTAATAAATCTGCTAATTTTCTTGTCTTAAATATCTATTCTGCAGAAGATAATAATGAAGAGAAAAAGGATTAAACCAAATAAATACCAGTTAAAATCAGATTTAACTGGATCTATTTGGTTAGCTGAGGATGATCCCAGATCTAGTTAGAACAAATCAAAGATTTGGGCAAATGTTCAGCTGAAGATCAGAGCAAATCAGAAAGATAACGCCAAATGAAACGGTAAAATTCTGATTTTTATAAATCCATTTTGGTTAGCTAAAGATCAACTGAGGATAATATCAAATACAGAGAGATAAATGGATAGAGAGAAGATCAACGGATGAGATGAAGCAAGTTTGACTCAATTCTGACTGGATATATTTTAGTATTTGAATCATAACTTTTGCTACTGAATCTCAAATATGATGATTCACGATGATCCAGAAAGAAGACTTATAGAGCTACAACTCTTTTGTTGATCACTATTTCTAATTCGGTCATTTGATAAGTGATATTAAGCAATCAACACGCCAACAAACTGCAGATCAGATCTGAATATCCACATCAAATCAAGTTTGGAGATAAGGGGAGGATTCAATTCAGAAATAGCCAGCTTTTCCTATCTTCATACTCCTCTAACCTCTGCATTTCTTCTATAAATACCTGCAGTCTCAAAGGCAAGGGGAGCACCATCCAGAGAGAGCTTTACTTTAAATTTTTCTTTTCTTCTTCAATGTAATTTTTTTTTATTTTCTTTTAGGTTAGAGAGAATTACATGAGAAAAGAGAGAAGAGTTATTGTAGAGTGACACTATTATAACCTTTTCTTCAAGAAGCTTATATTGAAGGTGACAATCAATGGAGGTTTCCCATTTTTCTTCATTGTGCTCGATCTCGCCGAAGCCTTGCTTTCCTTTATTCTTTCTATTACTTTGCTTTACTCCATGCTAAGGTAAATTTCATTATGGTTCAACAGTAGAGATAAATATTCTTCTTTTTTTTCTTTTTATTTTTGATTTTTGCATCAACACTTTTTTATCTCTTTTTGTTCCTTTTCTTTTATAGATAAACAACAACGATACCACCATCTCTTCATCTACCATCTTCTTCTTAACTTAACTTAACATTTTTATTCTCTAAACTGAGAAGATAAGTATTAACTAATTTTGGTAAATTAAAAGAAGAAACTTACATAACGCTTCCATCGCTGTCCCTCCTGTGGATCACGACCCGTTAGCCCTAGGCTACACGGTAGAATTAAGGACCTAGCACTGTTCTAAATTTGTGTATTTTTTGTGCAGGTTTGGCTTGATCAACTGCTCTTCATAATTGGTTCCTAATTATTGCAGCTATTCACTTATGGATATGGATGTATTGTGATTGTGATCTCATTGATTTCAGTGATATTATCATTTTAGAGTTTTACATCAATTACCAGTTGCTGGTGAGACTATTGTGATTAGTCACACCATTATGATTAGTGGCTCTATATCTCTAATATTCTCTTACAGAAGTCAATTATTAGTTGTTAGTTATCAGTATCAGCAATTAGTGACATCAGTTTCAGATAGAGATATTCAATTATTAATACACCTTAATAATAGCTCATATATTGCTTATTAATAAAAGATACCATAACCTGGGGAAATGGGATAATTGCCGATAATACATGTCGTGTATTTTGGAAGGACTTGTTATGGTTAACCGAGTTTGGTTTCACCATGGGAAACCAAAGTAATACTGACTAGCTAGTTATTCAGTTGTCAGTTATTAGGGTTTTGCCCAGACTACGGTGTCACACTAGTTATTCTTTTTTGTGGGGCTGTGGTCTAAGTTATTAGGGTCTTGCGGTCGATCCTGGTTCAGTACCAGGAATGTTAGATTATAGTATTGGACATGCATGGTACCCTTCAAAACACGTGCACTACATTGGCAGGCAGTTACACAAACGATAAGCTTGTTTGATATATGAGAAAATGGTTGTGGTATGGGACGCAGCTAAATACCACATTAGTTAGATGAAAATAATAACAGACTAGAGACATATGCTAGGCTTCACATCTTATTGGCATCAGTTGTTCATTCAGTTATGAGTTACCTCTTCCTTATAATTTTATTTATGATATTCTATATCTTGTGTTTTCGTTCTAGTATAGTGATAGGTACACATTGTTTATGCACGTGCATATTTTCTTTATTTTATCACTCATTAGGTCGCTTTCTGACAATTTTGGATTTGCGCATCCAGGTATATGATACCTTATTCTATTAACCAGGTATTGATGAGATACCAGATGTTGATGAGATTGTACGCATTGCGAGTAGCCCAAAGTTACACTCAGCTTGATCATTGATATTATTGTCCTCTTTCATTCATGTTGCTTTCTTGATTCTCATTTATCAGACTCAACTTCAATTCCATTTCTTGATTCATGTATGGACTTTATATGTGTTATTGCAGTGAAATTAATATATCATAGTAGATTTGAAACTTGTTCAGCTTACTTAAGGCTCAGCATGTAGACGTGGGTATTTTCCTTGCAGATATACGCCGTTGACTCTCGTCGCGCGCTGTTTTCACATATTTTGGGAAACAGGGCATGACAGGTTTTCTTGGTATCATACCTTAGGTTTTTTGACTTGCGATTGACTTTCCTTTTCGCAAGAGAGACTTAGTTCTTACCAGTAACTTGAAACAAGTTATATTTACACTGCAATATACATATATTATTCACGTTATGATATTAAGTCCACTTGAAATCGATCATCCTTCCTTTGAAAATCCATTCTTGAATCTTTTGACGATCCAGTTCCAATATTTTCACCAATTCCAATACTTTAGTGATCTAATTTTCTTCCTAAATCCAATTTTCCACCTCAATTCCTATCATTCCTCTCAATTCTAATTCCCATTTTGATTCTATTTTTTGATTTGCATTCTTAAGTCTGGTTACTCAATTTGAAGCTCGTAGCAGAAGTCAGAGTAGTGCAACGGAAGCGTTGTGGATCCATGATGCGCAGAGAAGCGATGTGAAAATTTGTATCTTCTCTCTTGATTTTGATTCTTTATCATTCCCCTCTTTATCGAAATTTCGAGGATGAAATTTTTTAATTGTGGGCAGAATGTAATATCTCTAGTTAATAATACGGTATTAATATTTTTCTAAATATTTTTTTGCTATACTTATTTTTTACTATTATTATTACTAACTTGATTTTAGACTTATTATTATTATTATTATATCAATTATTTTGAGATATCATATGATAACTTAACTTTATATACTGTTATTATTATTTATTAACATTTTTTACTTACAAATTATTATTATTAATAGTAGTTATTGTTAATTATTATTGTTAATGTATTATTAGTATTATTATTGTTGTTATTAGTATTATTATTAATAATTAGCATTATTATTAATAGTTGTTATTATTATTATCATTTCATTATTATTATTTTATTATTATTAGTGTCATTATTATTGTTGTTTTTATTATTATTGTTGTTATTATTATGATTAGTATTGATTATTATTATTACTAGTTTAATTGTTACTAATATTATTATTAAGTATTATTATATTATTATTATTATTATTGACATTATTATTATTTGTTTCTAAACCCTAAACCCAAACCCAAAACCAAAACTCATTACCCAATATCCAAACTCACAAACCCAATTCTACTCCTATATTTATCATTAACCCTAAGATTAACCCTAATCTATATCTCCTACCTCCGTCATCTGCACCTTCACCTCCATCGCCAACCCTGGCCTCCACATACCCCGCAACCATGCACCACCCACAACCACCCACCACGGGCTCCCTAGCCGCTTGTAACAACCGCACACCACCATCAGAGCCTCCTCCCCTTACCGCCGTCATCTGCAGCCATCCAGCCTTCTCCCAACCTCCCCCCTTCTCTGCTAAAGACTGACCTCCTCCCAGCCAGCATACCAGCTCGCACCCATCTCCAAGGCAATCCCCCACCACCAGAATACCCAAACCCAGCAGCCCCCTTGCTGCCAACTCTCCTCTCCATCCTCATCCTCGCGAGCACCGCCCCACAACTCTGATAGGCCGACCAACCCATTTCTGCCATTGCTCGTCAGCTCTGAGCACCATCGTGACTCTGTACCCAGCCCATGCCCGAGATCAACCGCACCCATGCACCCATGCTCCTCAATGACTGCCATGCCTCTCTCTCTCTGATGAGAGCCGCGACAACATTCTCTGGCCTGTTGCTCCCCTCCATGACCGAGCACTGCTCTCCCTCCACGACTCCGCCGGACAAACCCGAGGAGCCCCCGTGCCATCCTTCCTTGTCGCAGCCCTCATCAAAGCCAACTGCGTCCTCTGTCGTGCTGCTCGCAGCCATCCACCCCCGTGGTCGCAGCCTCCTCCATGGCCGTGCTTCTCCCCATAGGTAACACGCTTCCCTTCTCTCTTTCTATTTTCCTCTTTCTCTATCTCTCCTCTATTATGTGTTGTGTATATGTGAGGGTGTGTTGTGTGAGTGTGTTAGGTGTTGGGTGTAGATCACCGAGGGAGGGTGAATAGGTGATGTGCTAATCAAATACAAAATAATGCGGAATAAAAACTATTAGCAAATTAAAACTATCACACAATGTTTAACCAAGAGTGAAGTCGAATTTTCAGTTAAGGGCTTTGAACTTCTCCTCAAGATTCTTTTAGATTAAGAGTTGAGTGCAACTATGGCTCTCTTAGTTAAATACTAGTGTGAGCCCATACACAATACCAAGCATGCAAGATAGACAAGAATTAAGAGCATACAATATCAAACAATCCCACGCATGTAATCTATTTAGCACAAGTAACATCAATCATGTAATGGATGAGCACAATAGAATTAGCATTCAAGATATAAACACAAGTGAGTGAGAGAGAGATAAGCAATCGTAAATACGGAAGAATTTGTTTTTGAGGATCGAGCCACTTGCTCTACATCCCTGCCTTCACACTATGAAGGATTTCTGCTAAAATTTGATCCTGCAAGATCACCGGAGGCGCAACACCGACAATGATCTCCCTCAAGGACTCTTGGACTCATAAGTCCCTCACTTGTTCTCGGCAAGAACAACACACGCAAACCCGCAAGCTCGCCGAGGCGCACCTCTACAGCTCCTCTAAATAACAAAGATTGGAAACATTTGGTGTTCTCTTCTCCTAATCACCAACAAATACTCTCACAACAAAAATCCTAAGGATGGATATAGCAATGGATAGCTCAAGCTTGTGTGAGAAAACATGATAGATGTGAAAGTGAAAAACCCAAGAAAATGCTTTTGAAAACTCAAGAGAATTACTCTTGATAAACTCTCTTTTGATATGGAAGTTAAGCTTAAAAACTTATTGAGAAAACTATGGTGAAGATGGGAAATAGGCTCTCAAAACTTGTAAAAAACTTTTATAAAAGTGGCCCAAAAGACCCCTTTAAATAAGTTGTCAAAAAACTAATCGTTTTGGCCATATTGAGCTGTCAGTCGACCGGCCGATCGACCGGCCAATGGTCAATTTTTCTGACCATTGGGGTGGCCCGTCGACCGCACCCAAAACCCATCTCTATCGGTCGGCAGCTCGGTCGACCGAGCCAAGCCCGAGAGTGGGCTGAGCTAGTCGGTCGACCGATCAGTCGATCGCACTTTGGGCTCGTACATGTGTGCACGTCGGTCGACCGTTTGGTCGACCGAGCCTGCTGTTTGACACGGAGAGGGAGTTGGCTGGTGTAACGCTTCCTGGAATCAGATGGAAAAGATTACCGCGGCTTAATCTTCCGGTTACAAGGGAGGGGGAATATTGAATCTTGAATTCTCCCTTTGTTTAGTGCTGGGTTCTTCGTGTGGCGTGGAGAGTGACTCTTGTTCTCCGTTGACCAGATGACTGTTCGGACCGTCGGGGATCTTCTCTTCGGTCGTTAGAGGAGTAACTCAGCTCCGTCTACCAAAACTCTAGAGGAGGAGGTAGGCGAAGAGCGGCTAGTACTCAGTAAGCTCGCTGAAGGGTTTCTCTCTCTCCTGTCGTTGATCTCTCCTTTGATTGTCGTCTTTTTTTCCTTCTCGTCGTCAATTGTCCTCCTCTCCTTCAATATGACGGGACTATTTATAGGGTTTTTAGGGGTGATCGTGCCCCTTAAAAGTGCTCCACGATGAGGGCCAACTTCCC